>WJFB01000130.1:0-99342 GCA_009870185.1 Pygmarrhopalites habei
AGAAATTCTCAAACAAGATTTTGAAAAGTTGGTTGGTGATCTACAGGAAGCTCGGCAAAAACTGACGAATCGTGCAGCAGTGCTTGAAGAAATTGAAAAATTACATAAATTGATTCTGGATTGGTTGGATGAAATCCATGTCCTCACCTCTGCAAATGGTTCCAATGAATATGCCGATTTGAGTGAGAAACGAGCTTACCTGGAGAAATTGAAGGGATTGGAGAAGGAAGTCAATGTCCAGGCAGACATGTTGTCAAAATTGGAAACTAAAATCGGGGAAGTGGAAGGGATGCCAAGGGACCCTTATCAGCCAACATTCAGTCGTTATGAACAACTTAAAAAGAAATTGGCTGAAAATACTAAACATTTGGAGGATATTGTGACAGATCATGAAAATTACAAAAAGGTGTACAATGAAGCTTTGGAAGCTATCAGGAAAATTCGGGGAGAACTTCAAAAATTCTCTGACTCTCAAGGAGAAAAGAATACTTTGCAACAAAAAGTTGAAGCCATGGAGTCCATGACTGAACCTTTGGAAAATGGTTAGAAATTCAGTTGTTTTCTTTTAGAATATATGCGGTTCATAGTTTTTGAATTAAAATTGAACAAAATTTGATTTCTGTAGGAGACAAATTAGTCAAGAAGACAAAAGAGACTGGACAAAAAGCGAATGAAACTTGTTCCGACAAGGATTTAATTAATCAAGAATTGCATCAACTTCAACTTGAATGGGACTCAATTCAATCATTTTTCAAAGATTGTCACAAAAAATTGAAAAAGTGTATTGGGGCTTGGGAGGAATTTGAAAAAGTTTATGGAAATGTTCAGTCCGAAATTAATGAGTTGAACAAACGACTCAAGGCTGAACCTGAAAATGAAAATGCCACTCCTGAAGATTTGGAACGGTGCAAGGTACACACTAATAACTTTTTAGTGTTTTTTAAGAAAGGACCGAATTTTAATAAATATTCTATTGTATTTTTAGAAACTTTTGGGTGACATAACTACACACAAGTACTCCATGGAGGATTTGAATGAAAAATGTGAACAGTTAATCGAGGAATGTGGAACTCCTCGGGTTCGGGATGACACAATCCAACTCCAGACTCAATACACACTCCTTGTTGCTAGCTCACAGGTGACAATTTAAATTTATCTTTCAATTTAATCAAATCTAATTGACCCTTAATGACTTGAATTATACCTGGGAAATTAGGCTCTTCTCTCGAGGACTCAAAAGAAGTTGGCAGATCATACAGAATTTTTGAAGGGTAAAAAGGAAATTGAGGATTGGTTGAGTCGAGCTGAAGGAACTGTTCAAGATTGTTCTGGATTTGACAAGCAGGCTGTGATGCTGGAAAATTATGAAACTATTCAGGTATAAAATTTGCTTTAGCTCATAATTTTGAAGCAAAGGCATCATTTTAAAACTTTATTTTTATTTCTAGTCCGTTGCAACACGATTGACCGAGGGAAATCATTTACTCAGCCTCTTACAAGATGCTTTCACTAGGATCGTGAATGCTGTTCCAGTTGAACTCCAGGATTCCATGAGGGATGATGTCAACGTTCTTCGAGCTCGTTGGGAAGAATTGAACGTCGATATCAAAAATAGTCTTTCAAAATTGAAGGTTTGTCCATTTTCTATTCATCAGTTGAACTTTGTATCTAAATTAATGCACAATTGAATGTCTTTAATAGGAAATTCTCCAGCGCCTCACAGACTTTGATGACAAGTGTAGTCAACTTGGAATTTGGTGTGGGACAATTTTGGAGTCAATCAATTCAGATGACGACGTAAAATCTGAGCTGGGAGCCATCAAAACTAGTAATGAACGGTACAAGAGTTTACAAAATGAAATTGAGTCGGAGAAAGTACAACTTGACAAACTAGATGAGGAGTCAAAGGAATTGTCTTCTCTAACAAAAGAGGAGAAACCAGTTCAAACTGTTGAAGAATTGAGAAAGAAATGGAATGAGATTAATGAACTTGTCAAGAAACGTAGAGCAATTTTGGAAGAAGAAATTAGTAATGTCATGGAATACCATGGGATGCTCCAAGAAATCGAGAAATGGCTTCTTCAAATTTCCTTCCAACTTATGGCTCACAATTCACTGTACATTACAAATCGGGACCAAACAATCCAGGAACTGGACGTTCATGAAGCACTTCTAGAAGAAATTGTTGAGTACCAAAATGTTTTGGATGGTGTCAAATTGAAAGGACAAGAACAAATCAAAAGATATATTGAGTCTAATCCAAATATTAAAGCTACGGTGGAGAAACAACTCAAAAATGTCCAGGAAAGTTATGATTCTCTGTTGCACACTGGTAATCAAATTAGGAACAGATTGTTGGAGTCACTAAATAAATTCCAAGAGTATGAAGACACTCTAGAGAGTATCATGAAAAATTTGGACGAGTGGACTCCAATGATTGACGAACAAGTCCAAGCACCCGTGACTAATATTGAAGACTCTGCTAGGAAACTGGAGGAAATTAGAGTAAGAATTTTCTTTTTGATTTCATCGGAAATTTTTGTGTAGACTTTTAAGTGTAACTTTTATTTCTTGTAGAAAACACACAATAGACTCCAGGGTGAGAAGAATCGACTTTCACTAGCTGTCCATGCCTGTGAAGCTGCAACTGCATCTTTGTCCAGACCAGCAAGTCCACAGGAAACTTTACTCCAACCAATTCCTGATAAAGGTCATATAAATTTCTGTGATATTTTCATTTAAATTTCTTAATGCACTAAAACTGATGAATTAATAATTTCTGTTTGCAATATTTTAGAACTGGCTGTGAGATCTCGACTTGAAGATCTTATTGACCAGGTAAAACGTTCTGTTCCCTCCTACTCAAAAAATACACTTGTAGAATTATATTGTATACGTTTAATTAATTAAAATATATAACAGGTTCAAATGCACATGGCCAGTCTCTCCGCCGCAACTCTGGCTCTGGAAGAGATCAAAGCAAACAAAGACACTTTAAATCAATGGGTAGAAGAGGCTCTTGGGACATTAAAAGAAATAAAAAATCGTCCATCCAAATTTAGACCCGACACTTCCCAGCAGGAATTAAATAATTTACAAGATATCCGTAATCTGGCTGGAGAAAAGTTGATCACACTGGATGAAATCGAGCTTCAAGAGTCTGACTTGGTCCAAGCTAAATATTTACCAGATCTCCGATCGAAATTAGAAAATCTTGACGTCGAGGTCCAGGGTGTTGTGGAAAGTAGATTGCAGATGCATGATAAAGGTAAACAGAGTTATACCTTTGTAGAAAACGTCATTTTATTTGAAAGGGGATAATTTTAATGTGGTGCTTTTAATTGATCGTTTTAAAGTTGCCGAGCACAAAAATCTTGTCGCAAGTGTCCAAGCCTGGTTAGACGGACTGTCATCTCAACTGGAAAAACTTGAAAAGGGTAGTGGTTTGGACTGTGATGAAAAATTAGCTAAAGTTGGAAGTATCAACCAGGAATTTAAAAGAAATTCAGGAAAATTGGATCAAGTCAAGAATTCTGGAGCAGAAATCATGAAAGATATCAGTAATGTGGATGCTCAGATGGTGGAGGAACAACTAAAAATGACTGAACGTCGTTTTGGTGAAGTTGAGAAACGGATTAGTCGTAAAATCCAAATATTGGAAAATGTCAAAAAGAGTCTAGATGAATTTTTCAAGGATTTGAGTGGGATTGATGAATATCTGAAAGAGAAAAATATTGACGCAACTTATCAGATGGGCTACGAAATTCTTCCCATCGAAAACGCTTTGGGTAGTGTCAAGGTCAGTTTAAATTTCACTGAAATCTAGTAAAATTTGAAAGGTCGATATCTAATTTTTTTATTGTAAATAGGGCACCTTGAGAGAATTGGACAGTAAAGAGATTGTCCTGTCCACTTTGGATCGAAGACTATCCACTCTACAACCCGAACTTGAAGATAAAGAAATTAAAGGAGCAGAAGGGAAATTAGCAGCCACTTGTAATGAGAAGGAACGTCTGAAAAATGACCTCAAAAATCAGCTGACAGCACTCAAAGAAGGGATCCAGATACGCCGAAGATTTCATGACAGTATCGACAGTGCTAATGCATGGGTCAATCGAATATCCAAAGAACTGATTCTCGGTACTACTACTCCATTAGCATCCTCCAAAGTCCAACTAAGACTCTCGAGTGTGGACAAATTGATTGGACAAATTAAAGACTATATCGAAATGTCCTCTTCAGAGTATCAAAAAGATTTTGGAAGACTCCGGAAAGAGTGTAATGATGAAGAGGGTGGAAAATTGGAAGTACTAATTAATTCAATTCAACAAAGTTTTGTAGACTTGAATTCCAACGCAGTCCTTCATCGGGACACACTCAACCGAGTCTTGTGTCAAAGAAAAGGATTTGAAGAAGAATTCAACAAATGTGAGAATTGGTTACAGGAAGCAGAAACGAGTCTAGGGTCAGATGTCAAAGGTTCAAGTAATCTAGCTGTACTGGAGGAACAATTAAAAAAGTACAAGAAATTAGAGTCAGACTGTGAAGTAATCAAATTGTCCATCAAATCATTAAATGAGGAAGGAAAATCAATGATGCCATCTCTAAATGAACCAGATCGTCAAATATTAACTGACCAATTGGCTAGTTTATCAACTAAAGTGTACTCCCTGTCATCAAACACAACTGAAAAGATTTCTCAACTCCAAAATGCAATCAAGGAACTTCAACAAGCATCAAATATTGTAGCTGAAAGTAGAGCTTATTTGAATAATGTTAAAACTCAAGTTGAAAGTCTTAATCGTCCTATGGGTAATAATTTCGATGAAACTCAAAAAGCTTTATCTTCCTTCGAGACTCTTCTTGATGGGTTGAAAACATATCGGAAAAAATTAGATGCAGATGAATACCAGTCGTACAGAGTATCACCTGAATTCCGAGACGTCATGAAAGATCAAGATAGCATGATTTACTTTATCGAAGGCTTGATTACTCGACTCCGACATTTACTCCTCCTTCAACAACAGTACAGTGCATTAGTAACAGAAGTTCAAAATTTCCTTGCCAAATATGAAGATGTTGTTGGAGACATTCAAAAATCTGGTACATCCAATGAAGACAAAGTTAAACGATACGATGACGTTCTTGGAAAACTTCAATACTGTGAAGCTCAATTAGCATCCGCTGTAGACAAAGGTGAACGAATCTCAGAGGAAGGAACCGTTGCAGATCGAAATTCAATCACTGAACAATTACAAACATTAAAACAAGGATTGAGTGAACTTCGAAGATTGGTTGAGAGTAAAAGATCTGAAGATGAGTTGGCTGTGGCTGAAAATCTGAAATTTGGTGAAGAGTTGGATGAAGCCATTTACTGGTTACATGAGAAGGAAACGACAATCAAGTCTAGACCCTTACTGGAGAAAAGTGTTGCTAGTGTTGAAGATGAGATTAGGAAACATGAAGCACTGGCACAAGAAGTCAATGATAAATTAATCAGTATTGCATCGATTGAAGAAGCTTTGTCTCCGGAAGGACTTTCCTCTGCCCTGACTGACAAATTGAGTGAAACAAGACTACTCAGTAAAACTCTTCCTCAAGAATTGTCCGACAGGTATGCATATCTGGACAAAAATAAATCACTCCGCGAACATCATGCCAAACTTGTCAACAATCTGATGAAATGGGTCAATGAGTCGAAAGAAAGACTCACGAAGAAAGAAAATGGAATCAATTTTGAACACACTGCTCCCGATTTGTCTGAACATAAAGTGAGTATTTTTTATCTAGCGTTCTGAAACTGAATATTTTGAACTAAATGTAATTAATTATAATTTTTTTTGATACAGACTTTCTTCAGCAATGAGAAAGCTATCCTTCAGCAACTACAAAACATCAAGCAAGCTGTCGACAACATTTGGCCATCCCTTACTACTGGTGAACAAGAAAATATTAGTAAAGAACATCAAGGACTGAATGAACTCGTCCAGAACACTTTCAATAATGCCAAGAGTAAAGAAGCTGAACTGGAACAAGCATCAAGTCTATGGAAAAATTATTTAGAATTGGTTAGTATTGTTGATGGTGTCATAACAAAAGCTGAACTCCCAGAAGAAGCCGCTATTACCCTTGGTGCCCTACGTCACAATTTAGTGGCGACTCAAGAATCCCTTGAAAATTTACAGGTAAACATATTATATTTGACACACAAATATTCTGTTTACAAACAAATATAATTTCTCTAACTTGACCTCTTAACAGACCCAACAAATAGAATTTGATAATCTGAGAGAACGGGCTGGGAGTATTGAAAAACAAGCAGATAAACAGAGTAAGGGAAAAATTAAAGGTCAAATGCAAACAATTGAAAATCGATGGAATGGAGCTCTAGGACATTTGGATCAACGGAAAGATGAGATAACTAATCTAGTGGCACAGTGGGAGGTACAGTATTTATCTTTACACACTGTAAATTCAGTTTTAAAAAATGTACATGTTTACATAATTTTTTCTGTCCATTTATTTAGCAATGTGAAACATTCTGGCAAAAATTCGAGTCTGGCCTCACATCCATTGAAGAACATTTTGGTCAGATTGATCCCACAATTCGATCCCATCAACAATTAAACGATACAAGGGCATCCCTTCAAAAAATCCTGGAAGAATGTAATGAATTGGCTGGGACTCACAAAGATTTGTTACATTACTCCCAATTTATCCTCACTCATCTCAGTACAGCCTCCGACATTTTCCATTCCTCACTCAAAGGGAAATTGAATCATCTTTCTGACCAGTACAAAGCGTGAGTGCAAAAACGTTTTTCATTTTTGTTTCTTCCTTCGTTCCTTGCTCAATAATCATGTTCCACCAACCCACATTTACCACCACCAAAACAACAACAGGATAAACGTAATTATGATGCTAGCTTATGAGCTCAACTGTTTGCGATTAAATACTTAAGATCTTCCATTATGTATTAAAAAAATATATGACATCATACCCCCTACCTACATAACTCCGTAAGTACACATAAGTAAGTAACAAGAACCACACACGAGCCACAAAAGCCATAAAGAACTTGAACATGTTGTGAGATCTGAGGTTTCCATAAGTGCATGTCATCCAGTGATTAGCAGAGAGTAGAGAACATTAGTCGACATAAGATGCAACCAAATGATCTGTACGAGAGAGAATCTCAATTTGCACTTGTGATTAGTGAAGAATTTCAATTATATTTCTTTGTGTCATCATTTTAGAAAAAAAAACGTTTTATTCCAAACGTGATCTTGTAGTCTACTATTTCAAAACGTTTCAATTCATTTTTATATGTATTTTATTATGTCCAGCATGTTCGTTTCTAGTTTATTCTTTCTGAGTGGAAAGGACACTGGTAATAAAACTCGGATTTTTTACCAAAGGTGAAACAGGTTTACATGGGTTGGGTGAACTGACTAATTTCAAATTAATGCTATTTCTATATTCATGATGGGTCGATGTGTGTGTCTGTGTAGACACAGAGTACATATTGTTGTTTTTGTGAGTGTGAGTGTGTTTCCTTGTTGGTGGGTCTGTGGGATAAGTCATTTGTCTTACATTCCACTGAATTAAGACATGTACGGTACGACTGATGATAATTTATGTTAATATACTCAAATGTTCGAGGTTCCATACACTTGTTCTTTTATTACATAATGTATAATACATACACAATACACACACTATTCGACTTTACCATCGGCCTTGCCATTGTGTACATTGTTTTTTTATTAGCTCGATTCTCATACAGGGATAACTACACCACACAATGTATTTATGGAGATTTCAAGTGGTCAAACAAATTTTTGAGAGGAGAGAGACGACTCCTTCCTCTGAGAGGAATCCTCTCCATTATCACTGTAATAATTCAAATTCAAGTTGTTTATAATTGTGGATGGTTTACAGCCATAGTCATTAGAGTAAACGGATGGAGTGTGTGTGTGTGTGGGGCGCTCCTTGGAGTTAACAATGAGGATGTCATGAGTAGTCTCCCCTTATTCTCTCTGCTAATATTTGGATTGCATTAATCAAAGATGATAGTTATGGACGATCCTTTGTGATTAATAATCACTGATTACATAGCTAAACAGAGAACTCATAAAATGACATCATGGGTCAAATCAAGTGTGTTGGGGTTCTCCCTTTGCTTAAATCCATAAAATCATTTTATTAAAATGTTGATTAATTTAATGACCACTCGGATTTTTATGATTCCTTGTTTTTTTCTTGTGTGTGTGTGTTTTGCAGTATCATGGACCTGGTTCAAGAAAAGCTGAGATGGTTGAATAGTCAAGGAAGTTATTTGACAGAGGTTGATCAGACAATCCTGAACTATCGTCAGAAGGTTGAAGAGATTGCACAAGAATTGGAAGCCATTTGCCCTTACGATCCTAACCACAACACGACTGACAGTAGAATAATGGTAATGCATACATATTGACTAGGTTGTGTGTGTGTGTATGTGTAGCGTGTGTCTGGATAGGTATCCTTTTAATGATGATGAATCCACAGACTTTTTTTCTAAATGTATTTTTTCAACAGTGTAGGCTTACCTTATCACCATAGAATGAGTTCATCATCTTAAATTATACAAGGTCTCGACTTTAGTATCATCATCTTGTTGACATTGGTTAAATTACAGGGCTTTCTACTACACTATAAGTCTGGTGTGTATATGAGACAACAAAAAATTCATAAATTGAGAAAAACGAAATTAACTAATGAAACCATATTTGAAATTTTTCGGTATAAAATTTTTAATGAATTTCTAAAAGCGATAACAGGTCAATATTTCACAGTATGTATTGATTAATCACGATTACAACCTCTGTTTGTTATGATGATTTTATCTTTTTATTATCTTTGTCTCTCTCTCTTGGTCAAACAGGGTGTTGATGAGCAAATTCGCAATGTTGAAAACTCTATTATTCAATTCAATACTCAACTGAAGGACAGATTCACATCCTTGAAGCAGATTCTTCCCTCCGCTTTGGCTGATAGTGTAAGTTTAAAAATGAATTAATTCCTATGCGTCACCCCCTTTTTTACATGCATGCCGGCTAAAAAGTTTAATGATTTGTTAGGAGTTGTATTACAACTAAATATAAAATTTCCAGTTCTACTGTACACTCCAATAGGAAAGCAATATAATATATAGGAGTAAATTAGCATATAATTATTGTCTGCCCGGCACAGACTGTCTGTCCTTTTGTCTTTGAATTGATTATCAGTGTCATAATTTTAATTGTTCACATCTACAAAACACGAAACCAGATTTCTGCATTGGAGTTGGAGGTGGAGAAATTGGACGCTGCCATGAATGACAAGAAGAAGGAAGTGAAAAGGTTTCATGGGATTCGGACTGACTACAATAATATAGTTCGGGGGGTCAAAAATTGGATTCAGGAGACGGACAAAAAATTGGAGTCTGAGTCGGGTGAACCACAAGTCCTCAAACAGACTGTCCAAGTGAGTTGACTCCTTTTCTAAATTATAGTTTTAATTATACTGTCAAAGAAAATGTATATTGGGATTGAGTGCAGAAAGCACATGGCGCATTACGTCATTCTTAATCTCATCCTATTTTTTTTCATAAAAAATTACAAACCTGTCTCTGCATTGTGCTAATTATACATGATGAAAGTGTCACACTGACAGCAGTCAACAATTGACTAATGAAGTAGTAACGACATGATCAATACAATATAATTTTTACTAATTAATTTTCACACAGGCCCTCATGACAGAACTTCCCAAGATCCTTGACCAAATGGAACATATTGAAAAGTATGGGAAATTAATTATGGACAATACCCCCATCCCTGAAGAAAAACAAACAGTTAGTAATGAAATTGACAATCTCCGTGCTCAGCTCAACGACATCAAAAAGACAATTGAGGATCGTAATTTGAAGGTCAATCTTTTAAATAGTCCAATAATAACTACACACAATGTATGTAATGTACACACACACCTACACTAATTAAATGTTGACAAGCCACTGTCTGAATATCTGAATGAGAATTCTTGCTCGTTTGCGTGTCTATCCCTCAATGGGAGAAAGAAAGAGGGACCATGTGGATGCAATAAATGGGATCTAATTAATGACATTTGTACACAGATCGGAGAGTCTCTTGATTCCTGGCAAAGGTTCCTCCAACTGTATGCTCAAGTGACTGCATGGGGTGTTGAAAATAAAACTTTCCTCAAAGAACCCCTTCAACTTTTCTCCCTCCCCGACACAAGACTCAAACTCAACAACTACGCCGTAAGAAATTGGGAGATTTTTAATTTCAAAAAAATTTCCTTGCATATATACAAATACATTATGAAGTAAAAAACAGGAAGAGTCATCCTCTTCCTTTGTATGTATACCCTCCACCCTTTTGAGCTATACACTATAGTATGTACAACATCCAAGATGAATGTTAGCTCCAAACTTGATACTCACCATGTTAATTGGGTGTTCCAAATGAGTTAATGAAAGAATTATAATATTGTATTCATTTGAGCAGATGGCAGTCAAAAGTCTCAAAGTTGTCGGTAAACAATTGTCGGAAATGGGGCGAGAACTGGAGAGGATTGCTCAAATCTCCAATGCTGGTCCATTGCATACCAAATTAGACGAAGTGGAACAGATGAAGATTCAAGTTGAGACTGAATTACTAGAAAGGGTGAGTGTGTGTACTATGCATTTCATATATGTATGTAAATTCTGATGTCATTCATGCTATTTTTGTGTGTGTAAAGAAATAAGACCTCTAACCCACACCAGACTCTGTTTTTTCTCCTCTTTACAAATAATAATTACTATTATATATCTTCAAAATGAGAACAGAATGCCCTACTCCAAGAGACAACGGAAGAATGGGAACAATGTGAGAAGAAACTGAGGGAAACACAGATTTGGTTGGACAAGACAAAGCAATCGATTGAACAACAAACTGGGAAAAGAAAACCATTGAGGGATCAATTGGCATCCAAAGAAAAACTTTTAGCTGATGTATGTGTTCAGAAAACTAAAATAAGTTTGGCTCTCGAGAAACTCCAGGTAATTCAAAATATTACACAAGAATACATATAGCAACACAGCCTCTCTTTCACTGTATACGTGTGTCCATAAAATATACTCATTGAGTGAGAACGAAGGTTGTGAGAACAAAAGTGAATGGACATGTTAATTATAATTATGATAATTTGAATTATCCCAACTATAATATATATTTTTATTGTAAATATAAACAACACAAGGTCCACTTCAACTGCAAAACTACAGGGATAGAAGGTGAACCCAATGTCGGACAAGAAGAAGCTCAACTTCAAACACAGTTGGACCAAATTTCTGAAGAAATTAAGGTACAATACACTCTCTCTCTGTACTGTAAATACATACAAGAGTGAAAGGAGGAAAAATCTTCACTGAACTTGAAATGCTAAATGTGTGTACTTTTTGTTTATATTTTTATTTGTCAGGCTGTTTGTACTGCACTGGAATCTGCCGTGGCTCAAATTGAGAAATTGCAAGAGGTAAAAGTTATAAGGATAAAAAAACTTGACTCGTTTACTTTGTTGTACTTTTACACCATCACATTTTGCATACACACACAAAAGGAGTAATGCCAAGTAGAGGGGCATGGAAGTGTGTAATTTAATTCAGTTTTTGTTTATATACATACCATGACAATTTACATGCATGCAACGTACTGCACTGTACAAGAGAAAAATACTTTTTTATTTACAAATGACTAGGCACTGTCGACTCTTCTCTTTTTCCTCTCTTGTTGTCTTTAACTACGAGATAGGATACGTAGACAAACTCCAAAGTCAAGACTACCTCAAGTATACACAAGTTATATTAGCTGTGTATACAGTACAGTAGTTGAGAGGAAAGGGGGAGTGCATTTTTTTGCACAATGTCAATAGATTGAGGAAACTTATTTAAAAGTCTATTTTTTGTGTCTCTCGTGTGTTTACAAAATGTAGGAAGTGCAACTCCTCCGTTCCCATTGTGGATCAGCTGAACAGAAACTGAGACATGTTTGCAGTCCCTCATATTTGAGTCAAGATCGTGAAAAAGCTGCAATGGAGCAAACGGTAAGGAATACTTTTCTGTGATTACATAAGTAAAATCGTTTACCACGATTTTCCTCCCTCACCCTCTTTCTTAGTCTACTGTGATGATGACACGATGAATTGAGTGTAGGTGTAGAGAGGAGTATGTACATACTAGAATGTTTCTGTGCTAGAAACAAGAATTGAAGTTATAGGGTAATCATTTATTAATCTTTTTTCTCTGTTTGAAGTGTTAATTGATGAATTCATCTTTATATACTCCGATGGATATAATTTTTTATTTTTACAAACTTTGTTTACATTTATAAGTACACTGTGCAAAAATGTACAGTACTACATCATACAAATGTCCGCATAATTTCATTCCATTTTCTTTTTCGTCTTTTTCCGTTGATAGAAAATTAAAGACTTCAGTCCTTAGTTTATGTAGACTTTTAGAGAGAGTAGCGAGTAGGTGTAAATATAATAATCTTTAGTTACTGACTAATTTTTTGACTGGACTCAATCTTGAACTTTGTCTTTTGCTGTGTAGCCTTCATATACTTTATTTTCCAGTGAATCCTTTTGTCTATTGTCATTTGTCTTTCTCTTCAGTGTTGACACACACACATGCAGAGGGAAATTTCTTGTCTAATATCCGTACATGTATAAACATAAACTCATCATAGGTATGTACATATATTTACTGTCTTCGTCTCACCTTAGCTGACATATGACATCTGGATGGAAGTTATAGTTGGCTCCCTTTTGTAAGTGTGATATTTATAACCACACAAAATATAAACAAAACCATCCAATCCTCATCAACTGCGATCATCCCCTTCTTTAAAAAAGTGTCGCTTACACACTTTAATTAACCTCCTCTCCTTTGTGCCGGTATTTCTGTCTATTAATTTTTCTTTACATTCGTCTTACATGCATCTAAACTCTTCAATATTATTGTTGTCCAATGTCATGCACTTGTTGTGTCTCTGGAGTCACACACACACACACAATACGAGAATACATTGTGGTGGTGGTAGTCTGAGTAGTGTAGTAATGCATAGTAGTAAATTACGTCATACGCAACTATGTGCGATAATGAGCTCTCTGCCTCCCTGTGTAACGTGTAAATATGCTTTCGCTATTATATAAAGTCTTAGTGTAAATATATTACAAGTCTATGTAGGAAAGAAGTACGATATATGTACAGAGTTACTTTTGAACAACAACATAATCAAAAGTATATAGTAGAATAGGAGAAAGAATATCTTTCGGCATCACTACCTACCTACCTAATAGGTAGTACCTATAAGTATAATGTTGTTGTATATACATCGTGTTATGCGCTCATCACTATGTCTAAAGTTATGCTTGCTAGTAAAAATACAGAATAAAAAAAAGGTGGCTTCTAATTTTGGGCTTTGGGAATTGTCTGTATTTTTTTTCCTGGTCGAGGACATAGGCTTGGAAAGAAAAGCTTCGAATGATTCAGTCCAAGATTACAGCAAGAAACGAACGTATCAAGCTACTCATGGTTTTGGGTACTCCGAGTGCACAACCTATACATTCGTAGCAAAGCAGTTTTAACTTATATACTGTCTGAGTGAGAGAGCGAAACCATTCCATTCATTCCTCGGGAGCAAAAATTATTTTTCCCCTCAGCAGCACCAGCACCAAGGAAAAGAGTATCAAGTGTAAAACAAGAGAGAGTAGAAAACAACCCAGCCCGGATCTCCAAATGTGTTTAATAATGTTCGTTGCCAAAAATATTCTAACGCCCATGCCAATGTATGCTTCCGTGCAAAATTTCATCAGTTTAACATTGATTCGACTTGTGTACGTACGCTGCTAATTCTATGTGACGATAATATAAATACACACACACACACTCTCAAGATAATACCAAGGAACCCTTATCATTAGTTTATCTCTTATTAGTTTCCAATCCTTTTGTTTTGTTTGCTTCATAACTGACAGTGACATTTTGTGATCATGTTTTTCAATCAAAAGAATATTAACGACGGCTGAACTTACAAAAACTGTGTATATAATTGTCAGAGAGAGAGAAGGAAAAATTCAACTAAATTCAGTACGTACAATTACCTCTTGAAATACACATACACACACCAGTTTTCAAAAAAAAATATATATAAATCGACGACATTTTTCGAACGACGGACATAAAATAATAGAGAAAGTGAAAAGGAAGCGAGATTCCCCCAGAGAAAGTGTCTATTAAAACTATCTTAATTATAATTTTAATTATTGATAAAAAGAAATATTTATTTTTCCGTGCTCACATCTCATTCGTATTAGGCCCGTCGGTTAGTTCAACTAAAGGAACAAATACGACAAATTGATCCTTATGAACATTACATAATGGAAAAGAAATTTCAACTCTCCTCAACAACGAAGAAAGTGGAGGAGAAATCTGTTCACTCATCCTCCTCCTCCTCACAATTACAACCATCCGCCGTGGTGAGTGATGACAGTCGTTCTTCTTATGCAGACATTGCATTTGGACGTTCAAGTCCTTATCCTCCTCAATTCACAGATGACCTTAGTAGAGTAGGTCACAGTAGTCAAGATTTAGTCAATTTGGATCAAGAGAGTGAAAATCACGGAGTGGAGGAGGAGGACACACAACAAGTGGAAAGTCATGTGCATTCTTTCATTCCTCCTCTTCCTCCTCACCAAGGATCATCATCAATTGTTTCACCCACAACTTCCTCCTCATCCACAACTGCAACTACATATCGAATCCAACAAGAACAACAAGAACAACCCAGTTATGAAAATTATTCGGATGGAAGTTTAACTTTTGAAAATTTGGATTCACCAACTCCAATGCGAATTAATTTTGATCCTGGAGTTCAACAGCAGCAACAAATTAACATGACCAATTATGAGACTGAAATGACTAGCCAAATTAGTAGAGATTCCTTAAATTATTACCAAGATGAAAGTCAAAATGTGCTCATTTCTCCTTCATCTAATGTTGACATGACAGTCAAGAACGAGAGTGATGATGGTCAACCTCCTCATTTCAAATATGATGCTGAAATCCACCCACTTCCGCCGCATCCTCCTCCTACCCGTATTCTTCATCATCATCATCATCTTGCTGACTTACCTCCCCGACCCGTGTCCGCCTCTCCATACAATTTGGATGTTGATGTTAGTAATAAATTAGCAAATGCCTCATCTGAGTCAAATTTGTCCTCCTCTCTCCGAAAAATTAATGGTCCATCCTATGCTGAAGTATTTTTTGGAAGACGGACAAATTTATCTTTGGGAGATTTAGAACAGACAAGATCACTGGAAAATATTCCACTCCAATTAGAAGAACAAAATTTGGCCAGTTGTTCAACAACTAATAATTCTAATTCTAATATTAAAGATCCTCAACAAGATTATCGTGGAAGATTCAAGTCAAGAAATTACAAAGGACAATTTCCTCAACGAAATTCTTCACAAGGATCAAATCCAGACTCATCTTCCAGAGATTTTTCACCCTTCAAAAAAGGAAATTTTCGTCCAAAATATTTCAAAAATTCTAGGCAAAGTCCAGTTCCTTCTTCGTCTCCCCAACCTCAGTCTTACGATACGAACGACAATTTCCAGACTGTCAAGGGTTCTCCCCGCCCTTCAAACCGGAATCCTCAGTCCTACAAACAACCCCTCAAGTCATCTTCAGATAATTTGTCAGGAACCAAAAACGAATTTGAGGAACCAAGTCAAGTTTTGACAAAACATGAACCAACTCCACCTCCTTTGGTTGAAGAAGACTCATCAGTCAGTAAATCAAAAAGTCTTGCTTCAAAAATATTTTATCATCCCACAATCCCTGGTCTAGTCATCTCGACAGATGAAGTAAAGAGTCCATATGGAGGGGCCAAAAAAAGACATCGTGGGAGTAAGGGACGAAGTAAATCCAGGTCAAATAATGAACCCACACATGAAGACACAGAGCCAGTCTTTTCAATTCCTGAACCTCCTATCCTCTCAAAATCTGTCGTAGAAGGAGAAAGTGATAAAAAAGGAGGAGCACAATTAAAGTCTTCCCATGTGAAGTCAAAAAAAGAGAGTAAGGATGAGAAAAGGAAACCCGGCTGTGATACTAGTCGTACTTCCAGGAGTGTCAAGAAAAATGCTCCAAAAAAATTGGACCTGAGTGAATCCGGAGGAACCCAAGAATCCTCTCCTCAAATAGATGATGCAATTAATTTGTCCTGCAGTCAAGTAGAAACTAAGAAACCCACCAATGAGGAACCGGAAAGTAATCCAGTGAATCCAATCCCTTCAACGACTTTAGAAAATATTTTTGTAGAATCTGAGGAGCAGGAACCTCAGAATGTGGAAGAAGAGGTTGCGGAAGTGAAGAAGAAAAGACAAAGAAAAAGAAAAGCAAAACATGGTGTTGGTGGTGCAGCTGTTGATGACATTGAGACGGCATTAAAAGAAGTTGAAAAAATCCTGAGTAAGAAGGGGAAACATGCAACTGCTCAGGTGACTCAAAACTTTGCATTACAACAACAACCAGAAGCGGAAGAATCTTTCCTTTCTTCTTCTTCTACTACTACTACTACTGTACAAACAGGAACAGCTGTTAAGACTGAACCTGACATGAAAATTGAAGCTACTCCTCCTTTGACTGATTCCAATGTCACCTCCATGCCCTCCACAAAAAAGCCAAGGAAGAGGAATGCCAAAAAATCGGAGCATGTAAAAATAACTACAACTACGGAAAATGAAGAAAGAGGGGTAGTAGGTTCTACTGCACCAATTCTCGAGGTCAACCATGAGTTCAACTCCCAATCAAAAGAATCACCCGTAATTAGCGTCACGTCAAACAACCAAAATGAAAGTATAAAACCTTCATCGATTGATGAGTCAAAAGAAGGGTATTCTCAGTCAGGGTTATCTGAAATGATCATGGAACCAAATTTACATCCACTGCAAGAGATAACTACTGACATGACTAGGATTGAATCAAAATTGAATATTTCCGATCAAGGTGATCAACAACCAGAACAGCCAACTCCTCCAGGACCCATCACTTCCTCTCTCATTGAAATCAGTCTTGAGGATGACACAGAAAAGATTCAAGATTTACTTCCGTCTAATCTGCCCTCAACTACATTGGGTGAAAATATTGAGTCAATTCTCCCTTCAACGCCTGGTGTATTAATTGAAGAGGATTTTGAAATTGTTGAACCGCAGTTGGACACTCCGATTTTGGAGACAAAAATTGGTAACAATATTTTGACTGAATTATTAAACAACGCTTCATTAGAAGACACCATTTTAGACATGGATCCTCCACAATTTGAAAATGTGAGCTTATGTGTGGATAGTGGTGAAGAAGTAGACAAGAGTGGACATACTCCCATTATAATGACAACTTCTACTGCCAATGAAAACCAGAGTATAATTCCATTTGAAATTGTGGGTGAAAGTGAGTACACTGGGGACATAATGACAGAGGAGGTCATGAGTCAGGATATTATTATTTCAAGTTCTCTCATCTCACCAGAAGAGGATACGACAAGTGAAATGGAATTGATGCAACCACAGAAAATTGGTGAGAGTATTCATGATGATTACAAATTTACTATTGATCCACTTGAACCTGAGATTGAAAGCATTGAGACTCCTCCACTCACGTTTGACTTGGAGACGAGTCAAAATCAACATGAACTGTTTGAAAATATTGACCCACATGAAACTTACACGCCACCCGTTCAGGTAGAAGTCAATCGTGACGATACTCTGGGAAAAGGGAAGTTGCAGAAGCAGGAGGTGGAGAAAGATGTAGTGTTTTTGACAGAAAGTCTTCCAATAGATGTAATACCAGTGATGGTGGAGCTAACCCAATCTGTCATGGAAAGCCAAACTGTTGCAACAACAACTGAACATGTGGATGATGACTTACCTCCATTAGTAACTGCGGCAGATATTCAATTAATTGAAGATTCAATTGGTCAACAATTATCTCAACCTTTGGAGAAAGTCATTTTTGATCAGCCACAGTCTTTGGATATTGATTTTGGAAAGAAGAAAAAATCTTCAAAAAAGAAAAACCAACAGAAAGCCAAAATTGAAAATGAACCAGTCAGTCAAGAAAAAGTCATCGTGGAAATTCCGATAGAAAAGAAAGAGATCATAGCTCCAGTTACTGAAACGTCTGTTCTACCTTTATTGGAGGAACCTAAGGATAGTCAAATAGAAATTCTGTCGGATCTGACACCCACAGATGAGACTGAAAAGGGAATTTCTCCTTTGGCTGTGAGCTCCACATTGGTGGAGCCTGAAAAGAGTGAAAGTGCCTTATTAACAGAGCCAACTGAGTCGAAGGGGAAAATTCGAACAAATTCCAAAAAACAGAAAAAGAACAAGAAAGGATTACATTTTGCTGATGAGCCTCAAAATTCAGCGGAAGTACAACCATCTGAGGTAATTAATAAGGATACAACAACAGAATTAGATTTTCCTCCGAAGGAGGAAGTAATTCAGGAAATAGTTTCTGAGGTAGAAGAAGATTTAAAACAAGTCCTCCAGGAGGAAAATTTGTTACCCCCCAGTTGTTCAGAACCAAATGTAGAAATGGTGCAAGTGGAGATAGCAGTACCCGAATCTGTTGCCCCTGATAATGACGCGACGAAAGGTAATGGAAATTCCAAAAAACAGAGAAAGCAGAGAAAGAAGGAAACTTCTCTGTCCATGGATGATCCCCCCATTCAGAATGTTGACACTCCAACGGAAATTACTGAGACAATTTCCGCAGGTGAAATTGGATTGAAAAACGTTTGTCCCGAAACTTCTGTGGATCCAGTTGAACCAGATGAGAAGGCAATAGCTGAAGATGATGACGATATAGACATGGCAATGGCTGATTTTATTCAAGATCTCATCTGTCCATCCCCTTCAATGGTGTTAACAGCTGAGTCTGTATCAGACACAGTCCCTCCTGCTATTGCTCATCCCTTGGAGGAGGAAGAAGTCAAGTCTGAATCAAAACAAAAAAGTAATTCAAAAAAGCAAAGAAAGCAGAGGAAAAAGGAGTCATCATTGTCTCAAGAAGATCCTGTCCCATCTCCAACTCAAAATGTAGATCTCACACCAGATGACTTTGTTGTGACAACAACTACTAGTGATATTCAATTAATTCAAACTCCTGCAGAAATTCAAATTGAGACTCAAGTTGAAACGAAGGTTTTTGATTCAGAGGAAAAGCAAGTATTGGAAGTAGACAATGATGAAGATATTGCTCTAGGTGATTTTATTGAAGATTTAATGGCTCGAACTTCTAATGTGAATTCAGAAACAATTGATCCAGCGAAGGAATCACTATCTTCCACCATTGATCCTCCAAATGAAAATGAAGATATTGTATTTGGTGACAACGAAGATATGGCATTAGGTGATTTTATTCAAGATTTGATCTCTGGGCCAACATCATTATCCTCAGTAATTTCAGAAACTCCTGAACCTGTCCCGGAAACTTTGCCCTCTGTTGAAGAGCCAAATGATACTGCAGATATTAAAATTGAATCAACAAAACAACGGACCAATTCAAAGAAACAGAGAAAGCATAGGAAGAAAGAAAGTTCTTTCTCTGATGATTCGGCGCCGACATCATCAACAGATAATAAATTGCAGACTCCTTTGTCACCTGAACCAATTTCTGTATCAACTTTGTCGGATGTAAAACCGATTGACCATGATGCAGCATTGCTGGAAGCCGCATCGGAGCCACTAAAAACAGAAGAACTACCTCCACAAGTTCCTCCTGAGAATATTGATATTTCAAACAAGGATAACCAAAATTTTGATATTTTGACTCCAATCTTGGGAGAGAAAAATGTTGAGACAGATTTCACTCCCGAAGCCACAAGTCTAAAAGGTTCTAAAAAGCAGAAAAAGCATAAAAAGAAGGAGTTGTCATTATCTGAAGAGTCTGAATTACTTGGATTAACTGACACATCAAAAGTTGAAATTCCACCCCAGTCAACTGAACTAGTTTTCACTCATTCTGAAAATGAACCTGTAGAAATACAAAGTCATTCTGAAAAACCGGAGGACCAGAAATGTACAGAACTTTCTGAGCCATTAGTTTCATTGGAAAAAATGCATGAAGATGTGACAACTATTCCAGAAATAATTAATAAGCCGCAGGAAATTGTGGTTGATCCTCATTTCACTGAGGATGATTTATTGAGTGCCTCCGGAACGTCAGAGGTGAAAGTTCAAGTTCCTGACATGACAGTGCTTGAGGAAAAGACAGAACTGAAGACGGAAATGATATCTAATGATGTAAATCCTCCATTAGAAATTCCAGATGAACGTTCTTTATCTGAAATGGTCTCCAAACAAGATCAGGCTGTTATTATTTTAGAACTACCCGCAGAACCGGATTCACTAGTAACTACACCGACACATGACCTCACATTTTCGGATGCTTCCATGGGTGAGTCTGATCGTGAGACAACTGAGGATGAAGGTGCAACAGGTGTTCATCTCCAAGTTAAGAAATCTAAAACTAAGCGACGTCGAAGGAGATCGGGCAGATCAGTGGCATTGTCCAGAAAAGAAGAGGCTTTAGCCAAATTGGCTGCCCAAAAAGCAGCGATGGCTGCCATGCTTCAAGACAAGTCAAAAACAGCAGTAGAATCGGAGGGTCAACCAGACCAACAAATGTCCTCAGAGACATCATTACAAGTTTTGAATACACAAGAATTACTTTCTCCAGAATCTGTGGATCCAGAGGACTGTACTAAGCAGAGATCAAATTCCAAAAAGCAGAAAAAACAAAGGAAAAGGGAACCTCATTCAGTTGAAGAGCCTAAAATTTTATCCATATCTGCGGATACATCCTCAAGTCCTCCAGATATTTCAAGCTCAAGCACACCTACAACAGAAATAGCAGTACTCAAGGAGGGTAGTATTTCCATTGAAAATCAGAAAACAAATATTGACCCCATTGAAACTATAAATCTTGATCAACAACAACAAGTTTCAGAGTTGGGGTCAAAATGTCCCGTTTCTGAAGAGATTGTACAATCTGGTGGACTTCCAGTTGAAATAGAAAGTCAGATTTTGGAACAATCGATACCAGAACCTGACAATTCCCACATGCTAAAACAAAAATCAGCTAAAAAACACCGAAAAAACAAAAACAAGGGCGCTCCATCATTTGAAGAGCAGAATCTTTTTTCTGAAACTACTTTTGAGACGACGAAGCCTACTTTGACTGTGGTGAGAGTAGATACATCCGATGAACCTTTGTCGATGATCAATGACTCCCTAGAAAAAACAGAGGTCAATGTAGTATTAGATCAAGAAATATCATTACCAGACACAACAACCCTAGAAGCAGCTGAACATACCGTAGAACCTATTCAACTGTCAATTGCCGCTGATTCCAGTTTGGATGTGGAGCAGCCAGCTCTTGTCACATCTGAGACTTTAGTTTTGGAGTCAGTTGGAAGTGGCTTGGAAAATGAGCTGGCCAACGCTGAACATTCTAAAGCAACTAGAGGCAAAAAGCAAAAAAAGCACAAGAAAAAAGATAAATCTGAGGAGACTCAAAATTTAGAAGACTCTGAAAATCTGTTACAGAATAACGAAAATAATAAAATTCCTCCAGCTAATATTGAACCGGAAATAGAGCAGCCAGCTCTAGTTACAAATGTCTCAGTTTCTGAATTACCTCCTCCACAGACAGAATCTGTTCTTGTGACACAACCGGAATTAATTACTGATCAAGAACCCATCTCAACTGAACCCGAAAAATCTAGTCAAGATATATTTAATGAAGTCCTTCCGGATTCTTCACCAGTGCCTGATGAATCAAAAGACTCTGGACATGTGACTAAAAACGCTGAGCGTTCCGGTGAATCGGATGAGGGAAAACAAAATCAATCGACTTTGCAAAGGGCTAATTCGAGAAAGAAGCGAAAGCAGAGTAAGAAAAATCAGGACCAACAGCCTCAGATTCCTTCTCGTCAAAATCAAAACGAGAAAACCACACAGAATCTTAATAACTCTGAAAATAATATTAGTCTTCCCTCTGTACTGGACACAGACGAAAAAATAGAAATAACTGAAAAAGTTTCGGATTTAGGTTTAGCCCCGGTCGAACCAAATATTGAGAACACAGTGGTGAGTGTTGAACAAGATTGTAAGGATACTCCATCCTCTCCACATGGCCTGAGTTCAGGCAAGCAACCTGTAGAGCAATTAACTGGTCTCCTAGGTAAAGAGGAGAAAGCGGAAGGCGAAGAAAGTGCATCATTGGTTTCTCGCTCGGAATCAAGCATATTACCAACCACGTGTGAAGGGAAAGCTGAAACAGAAAATTTGGTAGAAATAGAAATAGAACCTTCTGTCCAAATAGAAAATCTAGACAATGAGCAAACACAAAAGGAGACACTTGGTGAGTCAGAACAAGAGAATGTTGCTTCGTCACCAGCAACCATTGATGAATCGGTTCCAACACCGACAGCAGTCAGTTATGAAGAAAAAGTTTCATCAAAATCAGAATCCGTTAAAGAAGAGAAAGTTCCCACATCACCAATAAAGTCTATTGAGAAACATCATGAACTTCCAAGTCATGATGAGTCTGACATCACCGACGAACATCGTTACATACAATCTGTTCTGACTCAGTCTAATATTGACTCAAAATACGAAGAAATAATCAGATTAGAGCGATCAATATCACCCAAGTCCCTTGATCATGTTGACATGGATGACATGAATTCTGATACTCAATTTCCTATGGATGATTTGAATGATTCAATATATCCTGACACCGAGAAATCTCCAACTGAGCAATCTGTACCAAAACCAGTTGAAAATCTGACACAAAATGATGAACCACTACAAGTCTGTACTCAACCATCACAGGCCCAACAAATTGAACCACCAGTTGAAAAATATTCACAATCTACAATTTCTGTTGCAAAAGACAGTCCTCAATTACTTCCAGGATCTGATTCCCTTACCAAAGAAGAGTCGAGGATTACTGAGTTCACATACAATCCTGAATCCGACTTTATGCCAAATCTATTGACGTACGATGCTGAAAAAGCATGGCAAGAACATGTAGAGAAATCCCGTCCGAGTGATGTCATTCAATCTGAAGATTCTAAATCAAATGAGGCTCAAAATCTTTCGGTTGATCCAAATATTTCAACACCACCACAATATGATGACAAAACTAGTACTGACTCACACTCATTTTCTTATTCTGATATGCTTCGTAAAGGTCTAGACTCTCCTTCAGTGGTTTCACTTTCATCTGAAAATATTGTTGATGAGATTTTGGAAGCCAACTTGCAAGATAATTTAAAAATTGAGGAGTATTTAGCCCATGAAGTTCAGACTGATTTCAGTCCTAATTCCGTTGCCATTGCAGAGGCTGAGAAAAAGTGGCAAGAGAGTGTATTTGAAATCAATCAACAAATAGAACCACCGCCCAAAGATGTGTCCATAAGTGAGGTTGAGATTGAAATGAGAGAAAGTCCAAATGTCACTGAATCCATTCAAGATGTACTAGTAAAAGATATCACAGTTACTTCTGATGAAATTGTACCAGAAATAGAATCAAAGGTTGTGGAAACAATGTCGGAAAATATTAACGAGAGTACACCGAGTGGCAACTTAAAATGGAAAACATTTGACAGTTTTGACACCTCAGCTACTCCACTATCCATTGATATTTCTGACCCTTCAAAAGTGAATTCTCAAGGTAGTAGTCAACGTTCAAGTCGAGAAGAAATTCCAGATATAGCTGCCGAAATAGCAATTGCAGCAGCACAGATGATGTCAGTTGCTGCTGAGATGTTATCAATTGCTACTGAGAGTCCAACATCCCCCACCATGAGACCAGATACCATGAAATTTGACGACAATTTCCTTGACTTTGATTTTGAGACTGAGATGGCCAATGTTTTTCCAACGAGCGAACCACTACCCAGTTTAGACAGCTCTTCAACTCCACAATTTGAGCTTCAAATGACACCAAAACAGAAAGAGTCACTTTCTCCTACAAAATTGGAAGACAATAACCAGGTATCTCCAAATCTTGCAGCACAATGTGTTGCAGTTTTAGTGCCAAACAATGAGAAGATATCCATGTCCCCACCGAGATACACTTCTGTTGAAGCCATCAGCTTCACAACTGTGGAAAGAAAAACTGATCCCAAATTTTCAAAACCTTCCAAATTACCTGTAAAGAAATCTGAAACGTTGTCAAGAGAAATGCAAGTTGCTACGGCCCCTATTAAAGCTGTGGATGTGGAGGAATTCAAATCATTTCCTGTAGAAAAGAAAACTGCTCCAAGATATGGAATCAGTAAATCCCAAAGGTATGAATTTGGTGTAGATACTGTCGAAGCAGTTGTTCCAGTGGAGACAAAAGAACAGGATCCACGTCCCATAGCCATCCCAAAGAAAAAGTCTAGAAAAACTGTCAAATTTGCTGATGAAGTAGAACAAATGAAAGCGATTCCTCCAGTTCCATTTGAAACCATTGAGCTTTCTTCTCCAGAAACGGAGATTCCTGCATCACTTTCTCCGGAAAAAGAAAGCAGTGAATCAACAGTGGAAAGTAAAACGGATTCAAAAATTGAAGATTTAATTTCAACTGAAAAAACAAAAATCCCAGAAGAAAAGAGGGAAAGTGTGGATGTTAGCAGAAGCAAAAGTATTGCAATCACAGAATCAACTCCTATTAAATTACAAGGGAACGATCAAGTAGAGGACCAGGTGACGGATCATATGTTACCTGTCTATCTAGAAGCAGAGATTCTGTGGCAGGAAAAGTTGGAGGCAGAGAGAAGGAAAAAGAAATCTGACAAATCTGAGCAAGATTCAGTTAAACCGCCCCCACCTGACGATAAGGGAAAAGACAAATCAGGAGGAGGGAATGACCCTCCTAGTAGTGGTGGTGGTGGAAATGACGGTAGTAGTCAACATCCAGTCACGGAGTTGTTGTACTCGGGGTTATCTGGTGCAATGTCAAATTGGATGGACTGGAGTACACATCTAAGTTCAGACGTACCGGATGGTGGTGAAAAAATTAAAGTGACGAGTCAAAAGGAGAACAAGGTGGACACAGATAATTTAACTAAGCCTGATGAAGATTTCCTCAATTTAAAGGTTACTACTACAAATAATGAATGTGTGTGTTTGTTGTGTCGTTGTGTGGTGTGCTGTTCCTCTCTGTTAGCCACACAATTAATATTTCTCGTTTCTAACCCTTTGTAACATATGTTCAATGTGACCACTTTCACTCTCTTCTTGTCGTGTTTCAAGCTGTGTGTTTTTAATGTCATTCTCAACATAAAATTTAATAAGAAATAATTTTAATTTACTGTAAAAATAGGTCCACATTCCATTCGTCAATGTAATATGTATGACGTGCGGTTCGCAACTAACTATAACTACACTTGTGTAATTAATACTAAATTTTTTTATGTATATGAGTAGTACAATTTTCTTTGTTCTTTCTCATTTGCAATTTTAAGCCTTTGCTTTTGCACATAATATTGGCTAATGAGAATGAATGCGTTTGGCAGAGACAGCTAATATATGGCTTCTTTACACAGAGCTTCCGCTTCGGCTTGGGCTATATAGACACTAGCCATTTTTTGTTATTTTTGCTATCCGTAAACATGTATTGGATCCTTTCGTTTGGTCTTTGAAAAGAGCGTGCCAACTGTGTCAATTTAGGTTGTCTCAATGTGTACCACCTACTTATTTTTAAGACGGGTTAAATTATGCATCAACAAGAAGGTTTAACCAGTACTCACAGCGATGATGTGATGGTGGCCTTCGTTCTACAATTTTCTGTGCATAGTGTCTTTCAAGATTATATTTTTACAGTGTGTGTGTGTGAGTGTGTGTAAAAAGCGTATACAGACGCAGACGTAATGAAATTTGAATGTGTTATGTATTGACTCTGTTTTACATTGAAATGTTTTAACTCATAATTTTGTTTTAAATTCCATCTTCTGTCTTTACATTGGGAAAAGTGTAATTTATAATTTAATTACACTGGGCGTCAAGGATTTTTGTATCACATTTTCACTTGAACGTCCAACGAGAACAGTAGTCTTTTCAGTTTGCTGATAAACTCCCACATCCTACTTTTTTTGAGTATTTTTCTCAAATATCTTTCGCCATCAAAACTGGTTCCATAAAGTGACATAATAATCTTGTGCAATTTTGAAACAAGCTGCTTTTCTGACAACACATTCGAGACCACAGCTTACGTTCTTTTCTGATTTACAAGTAGGCAGTTTCAACCGACATATTACAACTAACGTGACACCATTAATACTGATTGTGTGTGTTTACATTGTATGCTGTGAAATTAACTTTCATAATCCAGTTTGAAGTGCTCGAAAATTATTAACAGTAACTGGAAAACGGATTAGTACAATTTTTTAAAAAAATCACTTATTTTTGCAGGAATTCTTATCTGTGGAAGTCGAACATTTAGAGAAGGAAGTGGACGAAACTGTGGAGAGACTTGAAGGCGTCAATCTGGAGGATGCGGAGAAAACGCTTGAGAGCACAAAGGTACATTTTCTGATCACCTTTTTCAAATTATGTGTAATCCTGATCGATTTACTCACATATTTTCAATCACAGGAGATTCTCGACAGGCTGAACGTTTTGAAAGAGACTGGCAATGTTTTGTCCAACACTCTACAAACTTTGCCACAAGACGATGCTGAAGTGCAGACGCTTGGGAAAACGCTGCAGGACCTTCTATATCGTGTGAGGGGCTTGGAGACTCAAACAGGAAAACTGAATGTAAGTTGGAATCTCCATATTTTACGAAATAATTCTAGAATAAATCAGACTAAAATATCACATGACTTTGAGCCGTGTTCACACTTACAAATACATACGGGGGTTTGTCTTTTTTCCCTTTTTGTGTTTTTCTATTGTCGCTGTGAACTGAAAATTTTGCATGGTGTATTTGAGATGGCACACAAAATTAAACAATCTCTACTCTCACGAGTATCATGTGTGTTTTTGTACACACTGTGTACGCAGTATAGTAATATATTACTAACACTACAGAGAAGGCGCTAGCTTTTTATCTAAAAATTTAAATTTTTCAAATGAAAATGTTTTTTTTAGTTTTAAAAATAGTAAGTCAAGTATATAATCGACTTTTTCGTACTGTTGAGTTGTATCTATGGGCCAATATATCTACACAGCAAAAAACTACTGACGTTTTCTTTTTTTTGAAAAATTTCTCTCGTTCAGGTAAGATCATGATAAGTATTCTATATCTCTTGTGTTGTAGATTGGTACAAAACGGATTGTTGGCAAGCTTGCGAGTTCAGAAAATAAAGAGCCCACACTGACGGAGAGTCGAATCGAAAAGGGTAATCTTTTTCATTGTGCTGCACACATTAATATTACATTATACATTTCTCTTTTCTTTTCCTTGCTTTCTCTAACATCCCTTTGAGTGTGATGATTAATGAATTTGGTTTTTAGAGCCAAACTAAAATAATTAGTCTTTTTCCCACATGATGCTTGTCTTTTAACATTTACCCTTTGGACAATTTTTTTTTGAAAGTTAGTGTATTGTAGCACTGCCTCTTTTTTCACAAATCAAAAGGCAAAAGTATTCTTTTTACTGTATCCAAACTTTACACTACGTAAAATTGTCTATTTTGCTTCACAAGTTTTTAAAATACAAAATCACACTTAGTTGTTTTCCAAAATTCGGTAGCATACACGGTCCTCCATTTTTTTATGGTAAACTTTTGAAATGTGTAGATGCCAATGCAGTTGCAATTCGGGAGGAGCAGAGGGACAGCGGGGCTGTGCCATTGCTAAGACCAACAACTCTCCCTCCTAATTCAGCGTTCCATGCCGTCGAAGTCTCAACAATCGTCATTCCCAACCAACAATTCGTAGCTAGTGAAACAACAGATGAGGATGGGGGTAAGATCCGTACAACTGTCTCTAGGACAGTCATGCTTAGTCAAAAGAAAGAAGTGTCCATGGTACAATCATTTGAAGAGAGAACTGATGGACAGTCAACAGCAGCCACTCCGTCATCTCCTGAAAAATCCACACCAACAGAACAAACTGCTCCAGACCTGGCATCGTCTGACCTTACTACCATCACACTCCCCGAAAATATATTATCTCAACATTTACCTCTCACCTCTAGTCAAATAAAAGAGCTGGCAGATGGTCAAGAAAATATCACTGTTCGAGTGCGTCAAGTGACACAACATGTGACGAGAAGAGTCATACGTAAGCGGCGAAAAATTATCCGAAAAATTGTTATCATTAATGGTATTGAACAAGTCACAGAAGAAATCATCGAGGAACCTGATGAAATTGATGAACATACACAAGAAATGTCTAGTGGTCCAGCTATTGATATAACCAAGGGTGAACCGAGTGTACAACATATTTCGTCTGAATCTCATATGCAATTTGAGTCAACTCCACCAAAGAGAGATGATCCTACTTGTTCTTCTACTGTATTTCTTGAAATTAAACCACAAGAAGTTGTCAAAGATGGTCAAGGAGTAGAAATAACTGAACTTTCAAGTGATGGAGGTCCTTGTGAATTAACTGGAGTTTCAACAATCCCTTCCGTCGAAGAACCTACAGAGTCTCATACAATTCAGTCTGAACAAATCTTGTCGGATGTGGAAACTTTCACTGAAAAAATGACTGAAACTCAAGACGCTACGACCCAATCGACCTCGGTTAAGCCCCATCAAACTCTTGATGCCACTACACAACATACTCCTGTCAAAGTTAAAGAAGAGGATGCTGACACTCAATATGAAGTTGAAGAAACTGAATCACCATCGTCGGAAATATCTAAACCGAGTCAAGATGAGTTACAACGAGTTCAAACACAACAACCAGTTCTTTCCAGTGATTCGATAATTTCCCCAGTTCAATCGACACCCGAATTTCATTCAAAGGTTGTACAGGAAAAGGTACAAACTGCAAAACCAGAATCATCTGACTTTGAGGGTACTGAGAGACTTGCCGATAGAACTAAAGAAAAATCAATACTGGATTCAAAAATAGATGATTCAAATGTGGACAAACTGAATACTTCTGAGCCTTCTCTTCACTACGAGTCAACAATTATCCATGATGTCCCGGTGAAGAATCAAGCTAAAGGGAGTGCCATAATACCGCCATTAGTTGAGCCAGAGGCTGAAACCACAGTAAGATCAATTACACTTGAGGACAAAAAACCCGAGGAACGGGAATTGTCTTCAATACCTGTACTTGAAACTGTTATGCTTCAAGATATTCAAAATGTTACTGCATCATCTGAAAGAAAAGATACCACACCAACAGAAAATATTGAACAAATTCCTGTTTTGTCTCCAAAAAGTGATAAGGGTGAAGAAACACAAGATGTGTCGGAAGCAATTCTTTTGCCGGGTGGTAAAGAAAGTTCAACCAATGATGAAATTATTAAAGATGCTACCCAAGTGTTTCCTAGTTCCGAGAAGACTAAAATTGAGAAAATTCCAGAGTGTGTTCCGGCAACAAAACCACAACAGTCAACAATTGCCATTCAGTCCGATCCTGAACAGAAAACCGTCATGGTTCAGTCCAGTCCGGAAAAACATGAACAAAGCACTCAATCAATACCCGAATCCTACGATCGGGCAATGCAGTCTAGTCCAGAAAAAATTGAGCAATCAACAACTCCGGAACAATTCATAATGGAAACCGGAATTTCTCCGGAATCGACAGATCGTCTTGAAGCAGTTACTAATATTCATTCCCCTGATATTAATATTGAACTTCTCCAGTCAACAGAATCAAGTCAACTTGTGCCAACGGAAAAAGAGTCGATCGGTTCTGAACCGAATGAAAAAGAAATCACACAAATAAAGCAATTTGATGAACCATCTAAAGACGGACAGGTGGAAGTATTAAAAGAACCACAAGACAATATTGTATTTTCAGAAGAAATCCAAGTTAGAAGTGACAGTATTCCAAATGAGGTTTCAAAAGTTAGTGAACCAATTATCAAAGTTGAACATGATCTTAAAATTCCGGATTTGGTCCGTGTTGACTCGGATCAAGGAGAATCTGAAATATCACATTCAAGGGTATCCGACAAAGTCAATATTGAATCAATTCCTCAATTTCATTTCAAAACAGAACAATTACCAGTTCTTGAAGCAGCTGAACAACTTTTGATAGTTGGAAAGGAATCATTAATACCGGAAGAAAGCGATGGTTTGGCTTTGAGTGACGTCATATCAAATAAAATTAGTTCTGAACCACAAGCTGCAACTAAAATAGTTTATGGAGAAATTCAAGAAAGTCAAGACTCCCCACTACCACAGTCAGATGTTTGCCACACTACCGTCTCACCTGTTGAAGAAGTAACCAAGTCTGACAAGCAGATAAAATCACCGGACAAAATTAAAGATGAAACACCATCTCAATTAGAAAAACTTGAGGACCATAAACCTGAGTTGGAAAGTAATCTACAAATAATCCCTTCTGAAATTTCAAAAGATGACGAGTCAGCTCCAACATTTACAAACGAAAGTACAATATCCACAACAATGGTTCCAGAGATTCATCCCCTTCCAACTGAAATGCTTGAGAAAGTTGAAGGTTTGTTGGAGAAGAGTGCTCCAGATGTAGATCAATCCGATGAAGCTGAAAAAGTTGTATTTGAACTTCCAAAGCTTCAAGAGACACCATCCGATCAATCAACTTCCGTCTCTATCGTTGAGAGTGTTTCCATTTCTGAAAAAGAAGAAACGATTCAAATCGAAAAATTCAAACCGGACCCGACAACAATATTACGGGTTGAGGCTGCTGTAGGTGAAACTCCGATTGATCATATTACCATTAGTCCTGAAAATATCATTAGTGGCACTCCAGATTCAGTAATAGCTGATATTTCTGAAAAAGGAACTCAAGTTACTATTGCACATGTCGATGAAAGTACATCATATACTCCACCCAAAATGGAAATAATTGAGAGTCTCCCGATTTCAGAAGAGGAGATCCAGAAATCTGGAGAACTGTTCGAAGCAGATAAAGTATTGAGTGAGAGACCGGAAATGAAAGCTGAGATTGAAATGCAATCTGAAGCAGTAAAATCGGAGATAGTAATTCCGGTTTCTGAAATTCAATTAACAATTGACAGTCAAAGTTTGTCCAAAGATGTAATTGAGCCTGCTGCTCAATCTGAACCTGAGAAGGAAAAGTCTTCCAGCGTTCCTGATTCTCAAGACGTTTGTGCAAAAATAACAATAGTTACAGAATCTCGAAAAGTAAGTAAACAAGCATTGACACCAGAAATTGAACTTGTCAGTCCGGATAGCCACATTGAAATCTCAAGTGTAGAAAAATTATCTCCAGATTCCCCAACGACTACTTCACCGCTGAATGTCAATCAAATTATTGTAGATTCAAAACTAGAAACACCAATTTCGGAAACAGAGATCAAATCAGAAATTCCACAAGTCACGGCAATTTCCATTACAGAAATTATGCCAGTGTCTGCAAATGAACTTGAAAGAAGCTTGACAGTTTCCAAAGAAGAAACCCCAGAAAGCAAGCTCATTTCAACAACAATAGCGGATGAAATAAAACCAGGATCTGGAGACACCTTTCAAAAACAATCTAAGGATGATGGTGAGACGCCTTTACAAGAGTCTGTCATGTCAGTTGGGGAGACCATTCCTGTTGTGGAAGAACAACATAAGGAAAGAGAGTTGGATATTTCAATTTCACCAAAGAATCTCGAAGGTTTGGATTCCAAAGACCGTCAGTCTGTCCAGGAAGAAACATCCTCTCCGGTAGTCACAGAAGACTCAAATTTGGATAGCAGCCTCACGGAAACACCTTCAGCTCAAGACACGAGAGCGGTAGAACCTTTTCAGTCTGGTAAAGAAGAAAATAAACAAATTGAATCGGGACCTACCATTTCTAAAGCTACTATTGAAAGTATAATATCTGATGCTGAAAAAAGTAAAGAAGAAAGCGTCGAGAAAGTGGAATTTGAGAAAGCAGATGCTGAACTGAAGGGTTTGCCAAATGAAGGAAGTGTTTCAAATGTAGAATCCCAAACGGAAATTCCAACTTCTCAGAATGATCAGATTCCACAGACTGCAGTCACATCACAATTCTCCTCTACAATTGCACAGCCAGATTCAAATGTGCAATCAAAGGACAAGGCTGAGACTCTTGAGAAGGAAGAGAAATCATTTCCTGTCTGTCAGGTCGAAGTGACCACAGTAGTCGTGCCAAAAACCGAAGATGAACCAGTAACTGCTCGTAGAGAAGTTGACGACAAACGTGTCACACCTGAGCATGCAGATTTGAGCGTTCGACAAGTAAATGAAGGAAGCGCTCCAGATTTACAACCACAGGTAGGAATTGCAATTCCTCCAGATTCACAAATTCATCTGGATTTGGATACCCGACAATCCTCCTCGACAACTGGACAACCAGAACCAGATTCCCATATGCCATCAGACGACAAGGCTAAGAAAGTGGAAAAGAGGAATTCCCTTTCAACTGATCAGACCGAAAAGTCCACAACGGTCGAACCGAAAATCAAGAATGAAATTGTAACTGAGCTTACAGAGATTGACAGTAAACTGGTCACACCTGAACAAACGAATGTTGATTTGAAGAGTTTGCCAATACAAGAGGGAACTGTTCCACAAGAGGCGCAAACGAAAATCCCAACTTCTCAAGACGAGCAGGTTCCTCACATCTTAGACACATCACCGTCCTCCTCAGCAACCGAGCAGCCAGATCCAAATGTGAAACCAATCGAAAAAGACGAGAAACCTAAGAAGGCAGGAAAGAAAGGAAAATCGATTGCAACCGATCAAGCCGAAACTACTACACCTTTAGAACCAAAAGCGGAAGGCAAACCAGCTGCTGAGGAAAAAGAAAGTGACTCGATCCTCCAGCAGCCTCCAAATCTTGACATTAAACTTCGTTCCTTAGTCAAAACTGAAGTTGGAGATTCTGGTTCCGATCCTCATGTTGAACTGGTAGCTGGGAGAGCTACAGCACACGATGATGTCCCGAAACCATCGGAAACATCCGTGACAGAAGGAGCAACACACAAACATGACACAGCTGAAAAGGAAACAAAGAATGAAAAATACCCAAGACCAGTGGAAGCTCAAGAACTTGATAAGGATGACCTACAAATTCCAGATCCATTTGTAGAATATTCTATGGCAATTGAATCAGACGAGCGTAAGGTTGAAGATTCCACAGAATTGCCTTCCAATGATGACTTCAATATTAAAACTGATGAAAAAGTTGGAGAAGATGTTCAAGAATTTGGTGGGGCAGATAAAAAGGCCGGACAAAAGGATTCATCTGTAACAAAAACGACTTTGCCAAGTAAAAAGGTGTCCACAGGAATTCAATCGGATTCACAAAAAACTGAAATAAGTTCCCAATCTGATTCCCTACAAGAAGTCAAAGCAACTCAGTCGGAACCGGAATTATCTGAGAAATCCACACAGCACGGTGGTGCCAAATCAGATGTTGTCCAAATGGATTATGAATTATCAAAACCATTGGATCAAGTTGACACACATTTGAGAGCAGTGACTGAGCCCCCTTCATCAAGTTTACAAGTTTCTGGTGATCCAATAACCGTACAACAGGAAGAGAAAGACCCTGTGGTGAGTCAAAGAGGAGTCGAAGAGGAATCGGCTGAAAAATTTGCACAACCACCATTAATTCCTGAATCTAAAGAACAACCATTAACTCCTATTCCTACTGGTGCTGCTGCTCCTACTTCTGAAATTACTGGTACCAAAGAATCGGCGGATCATCAAATCCCATCTGATACCCCTGAACTGGAAGGTAGGGAAATTGAATCAGTGATTGATGAAAAAGAAACTGCAGAAGAGGAAATGAAAATTTTCCAAGATGCATTAGGAAAAGTTGAGACACGACAGACGCACGCGGAGTTGCCATCAGGAAAAGATCAGTTGACACCAAAAACTGATGGTGGTAGTTTTGAGGATACAAAACAAACGGAGTCACAATTGTCAAATGTAAACGAACCTGTGGAAATTTTTGAAGAGACGCAGCTACCATGTGAATTACAATTGGTGGAGCGTCAGCAGCCATCAAAGAAAGGCCTTCAACCTGATCAATTGGGACACGAAGAACCTGTCGAGCATACACCGGCGATAAGTGAATCAACGGTTCTGGAATTAGACACGAAACAACCATCACTGGATATTCAACAATTAGAAAAAACCACAAAAATCACCACTGAAGACTCATCAACACCACCAGAGTCAAAGTCAAGTAAGAGAAAGAAAAAGAAAGAACAACAAAAGCTGGCACAACAAAAAGATGATCGACAACACAGTGAATTACTTAATAAGGGCCAAGGGTATTCACTTCCATTCACCTCAGCTACAGAATCTGCAGAGCTCGAGAAGAAGATGGATACGACACCAGTTGTAGAAACAGAAACGGTGATTGCTCCAGAAAGTAGTCAACAACCAGTCGTATCCATTTCAGTAAATATACAAGAGAAAGGTGAAAGTTCTGACAAACCATCTAGCAGCCAAGAGAAAGTACAACCCATTGAGGATTCACATAGAACAAGTGAAACGTTACCAGAAATTAAAAAAGAAGAAAGTGTAACTTTGAGAGAGTCTCCTGCCGCAGACGTTCATTCTACCATTGACTTTGCTCCACATTCTTCAGATGCAGTCGTCCAGTCTGATTCAACTCAGTCTGATGCCTTGACACAATCAGAAGCTTTTGTTGTCGATGACAGCACGCAATCAGAGCCAACGTCAATTGATGTTGTGACCCAATTTGAGCCACAAGAGTCACCAATTCATGCTGCATTGATAGACAATGAGGAAGTGAGTATTCCTCCAGCAACACGGGATGGGGATGAAATACGTTTGTTGGAAACGAAAGAGAAAGTTGAAGAACCCTCAGTAGTCTCTGCAGTTGTGGAGCAGACAAGGCAATTGGTTAAGTCGTCAGAACCTGGTGAAAGCGAAGTTGCAGTTGAACCCGTGGATAAATTAACTGGGGAAGCAGCTCTTCACGATCATTTTCAATCTAAGGACCAAATGATAGTTGACAAATCAGATGGAGAACCAAAGGTAAAGTTAGATGAGAAGTCTGAAAAATCTGTGACCCTTGTAGATGATCAAATTCAATCTAGAGAACCAGTGACAACTGAGACACCAGTTGAACAACCAAAGGTCAAGTTGGAAGAGAAACCTGAAAAATCCGTGTCCTTTGAAGATGATCAAGGCGGAAGAAAGAAGAAGAAAAAGAAAGAGCAACCTTTATACAAGGCCAAGGAGGTCACATTCAAGGAAGTCAGTAGTGATGACCTGGAGGTGCAAAAGGGGAAGAAAAATGAAGATAAAAAACCAAAAAAATCCAAGGATCTAAAGAACTTGGCCACTTCAGAAGCACCAATTGAAAGTATACAACATGTCAAATCTTCGGTTCCACAGACTGAATCTTCCAGTCCGGAAGACGATTTCTCCAAACAAGACAAGGAAAATATCAAGCCAGCAAAGTCGGAAGATGTGGCCCTCAAAAATAAGTTGGGAAAATTACTCCGGTCTATAAAATCCAGTAAAATTAAACAACCTCACCCTGAGAGTAAAATTGATGGAAGAACCTTAGACTCAATTCAAAATGAAATTGATCAAGGACTCAATACCTTGAGAAGGACTCCACACACTGAAATCACAATAGAAGAAATCCTCAGTATAATTGAGACAATCACAATCTACATAGATGAAATTCATTACGAAAATCTGAGAGTCGACAACTCTTCCATGTCACCCGATGACAAAAAATCTCAAGGGTCAGATTTACACCAAAGAATTGACAATCTCAACAAAAAGTTGACTGGTGTGAATCAATTATTGGAGACAGTACCCATGGATCCCGTGGTCAAAGAGAAATTACACGACGTCCTGGCTGTCACTCAACAAAATGCGAATCAATTGAATGATGAGATTGAGAATAATATTCATAATAATGAAGACATAACCCTCGCAAGAGACAACATCCTCCACGCCCTGGGTCACTCCGCTTCAAACGTAGACAGGATAATGACTGGAATTCAAAACGTCCTCAGTGACCCATCTCTGTCTACTCAAGAACTTCTCAATAAAATTGACCAACTAGAAGCACAATACAACCGACTGAAACCTTTGCTAGAGCAAACCATTGCAAAGTCTCATAATTTTAATAAGGAACATCCCGACTTTGAAATCACAGAAAATTCCATCAATGCTCTCGCTCATAATATGATCAATCTGGATAATGTCATCACTAGCGAGAAGGACAAATGTATTCAAATCATTTCATTGTCAGAAGAATATGAACAGACACTTCAAGAATTTGCTCAGGTCATTGAGGTCGCAGAGTCTTTGGTTGAGAATAAATTGAATGTAAAGAGTCCACAGAGTATGCAAGCAGAGTTGCAAAAACATCAACATTTTTTCATGAACTTGAAAAGATGTCATCAAGCTTTGGAGAAACTTGAGGATGAACTGGATCCGTCCACAAAGGAAACTCATAAAGTATGTTAAACTGAATTATATTGTTTGGACACCCAAAATAAGAGTCTGTTATTAATTTTGGAAAACATAATTGCAATTTTTACTTTGTTAGGATCTACACCAAAGTTTGTATGGGAAAGGGAGTTCAATTCTAGACAGGGCTTCTAGAAGGCGACAACAAATGGTTGTTGGTGAGTGTGAACTTTTTTTCAGTGCGTCTTCTTTGTTAATGTCAATTCAATTTTTAACTCATGTTTCTGTGTAGCATCTGTACGATGGAATAGACTGGAGCAAGGACTGGAGGAAGAAGCCAATTGGTTGACATCTCTTTCCAAGAAAATGCCCACAATGGACAGTGTAGCATTCTCCGATGTTGAAAAATACTGCTCATTACACCAAGTAATTTTAACATCTTTACATATAAGCTACTTTGAAGTACAGTCAGCAATTATTAATTGGATTTGATTACTTTCTAGTCAATGTACTCGGATGTGATTGTGCACCAAGCTCGATTGATTCAACTGAGGACTGTGTGTGACAGTTTGTTGGAAGTGATTATCTGTCCAGAATTAGATCAGAGATGCAATACACTTATTGAAAAATTATTGGTAAGTCATTTAATGCTTACGCTAGAAAAATCCTTAGAATATTTTTGAAAGTTTATTGAATGTCAATTAAACTCTCTCATACACCAATAGGAGAATTCCAATAAAATCACGGTGGCACTCCAAAGTCTAGTTAGTTTCAGAGATGCTTATTGCAACTATGAAAGACTAATGCACAGACTCAAATCCTGGTTACAACGAGCTGAAGCAAAGATGGATTCAATTGCATTACATCCTCAAAGTCATCCATACGACTTTTGGGTAAAACTAAACTTCTGTAATCGTGGAATATTTTGTGAGACCATTTTCTTAAAATAATGAAACAAAATTTCAGGAATTGAAAGCACAATTAGAGAGTCAACAACCATTGAAGGATGAAGCATCCATATTACTCAATCAAGCTTTAAGAGTACTGCCAATCACTGACGAGTCAGCAATAAAAGAAAATTTTGTAGACTTTGAGGATCGTTGGAACACACTTTTGTCCGCTGTGGCCCAGTCTGAGTCTGCAAATTATAGTGATGATGACTCTTCCTCTCCATCCATCTCAGCTGGTCTTGGACTACTCGCAGAGGAATTGAGTGATCTTCAGAATGCTTTACAGAGTATGAAAGTGGTCGTGGAGACGGAAGATGATTTGTACAACTATTTAGAGAAGTTACAGGTAAATTATAAATCAAACCAATTTCGCACAATAAAAAAAATTATGTTTACAACAACAATTTCTTTTATTAAAAACTTTAGATACTCAAAGCACAAGTGCTCAACAAAAAACATCAGTTGAATGCACTAGTGGCTAGAGTGGGGGATGTGGGTCCTCATGAAGCTGAGCAAGTTGGAGCCTTGTACAGTGCCCTGTCCAATCTTGACCTCAAGTTGGGTGAAGAATTGGAAAGTGTCCATGTAGTCAGGGAAAAATTTGCAACATTCAATCGTATGTCGACTAAGGTAAAGAAATTCAGCGAGTCTGCCTTCCTACAGTTCCTCTCATGATTGATGGTTTATTTAATTTTTTTAATTCATATTTTCCCATGAACAGACAAAGAGAGTGCAAGATAATCTTAGGGCCAAAGTAGACCAATGGTCTTCTTTCTTTGACCTATCCCAAGACATCCTGAGACAAGCTCTCCAAAATTGTCAAGTAATAAAAAAACTAAAAGATATTTTATTGTAATGATGAATGTCAAAGATAGCAAAACATTTTTTTAGACTTCTGTAAATGACGTATGAAGAATCAAAAATGTCTAATGCTCCCTAATTGCAAACATACAGGGTTTCAAGGAAGAAATAACTGTCAGTAATGGAGACCTGGACAAAATGCGTCATGTGATTTTGAGTGTTCCGTCAAAATCAACTCCACATTTGTCATTAAGTACTGCCAAAATGGAAGTGGAACTGGGTGAAATGGAGAGTACAGTTCATACCCTGTCAGCCCGAGTTCAAGTAAGCAAAATCAAATGACAGTTAAAAGTTACCAGAAAACTATTTAAAATATCCAAATTTCTGACTAAACCCCTTTCCATTATGGTATTTCTTAGGATCTAAGTAAAAGAGTTCAGGAACAACTGGGTTACTGGCAAGACTACGAACATGCCCTTGCCAGTGTTTCTCAATTACTGTACCAAAATCAAGCCACAGTGGAATTCCTTGCAAAAGAGACACCGTCTAGTCTTCACTATGTCCAAGCTTTCCAACGATATTTGAAGGTAAGGAAATTTTGTTTTCTTTTGTGTGTGTCAAAATTTTCTCTAGTGAAAGGTGAAGAATGCATTAGAGTTTACTGTAGTGTCACCAATGACGTCACAGACTGCAGGGGTAATATTGTAGACATGTATAAAAGTAGGAAATGTTTACAATGATCTTAATCTAGACACTTTGGTTGTCTACTAGGAATGTAGACTATATACATATTTTATAGAAATATGTCCTGCAAAAATACATTGAATTATTTACTCTTTTTCGTGTCTACATTGTATTTTGCACACACTCTACACACACATCATCTGCACCTGTTGGCATAATGTAAAGTATCGAGGACTCATCTTTATAGCAGTTTAAGTAATGTGAGCGGACATAAAATTTTATCGATTGTTCCCGTCCAGTTCCTCCTCCTTCATCTTGAATAGATTTTTCTCTCCCAAGGAAAGTAATTTACAAGCTAAGAATTTTACACGCCGCAGACAAGAAAGAATTTTTTTTAGAAAGAGTGTGGTGTGTACCATTTGCATAGAATTTGAGTTTACACACAAAAATTCTCATCATTTACTTACACATACCAAAGACTGGTCAAATACGTTCACTTTACAGAAAGAGTTAGCATGGAGGTATGCCGACAGTCTGTTTGTTAAAAGTAATTTAATGATAAGGGATCTTGCTGCTGTTGTCTTGTTGCAGGCAGACTGCAGTTTTTGACTGTGTGATCAAGTCGTGTATCTTATTATCGTCCATATAAATCATGTAGGAAGTCACTACTTTGCTTTATCTTGGCACAGTTTTTTTAACAGGAAAAACACACACTTTATTGAGCATTTTATTTGTAGTTGTACAATTTGTATCCAATCCCAACATGCTAAAATGAGTTATTTTTATACCTTGCATCCACATTCTTTTATCAAGGCAAAGTAAAGGAAAGGAAAAAGGGATGCACTTTTGAGATTTCCATTTGGCAACTAGTACAAAGTACCATGACACTGTCACATTCTCCATTTCCCTCAATCCTCATTTTACAAGCTAATTTACCAGAGAGAAATGTCAAGTACATTGTATTTAACTAACTGCTTGGTTGACTGAGTGGTTGAAGATCATGTCAGCAATAAATAGTTAGTACGCAGCACAAAAATTAATCTACAGTCATTTAAATAGTTTGCAACTATATTTCATGTCACGATTTATTCATTCTCCAGTAATTTTATTTCAAACTAAACTTTCGTATAATGGCAAAAAAATGTTTGGAACATATTATTATAAAGATTAGTAAATTACAAAGATACATCAATGGAATTATGCAGGAGCACGGAGTACGGTCAGATCAATCATATAATTAGATTGTTAATTACAAAAAGTAAATAGCTTGACAGCTGTCATTTGTCTAGATTTTATTGAGTCGGTGAAGATTGAGAGAGCGGAGGGGTTCCAATCAAAAAACTTTTCACTATCAAATTATTGATAGAGCAATTATTACTCTGTCAGACTGTAAGGGGATTTACGACTCTCTTCCTCCTCCCATTGACACAATGAACTTGTTTTCTTCAAATTAAATATTATAATTTTGGTCGACTACAGCTTGAAGGAATATCAAAGTTGATTAATAAACTAGAAGGGAGGGAGAGGAAAAGAAGTGGAGGGATAAGCAAGTGTAATGTCAATATAAATTTTAATATAAAAAATGATTACTTATTGAAAGTTGGATATTTACAACGCTCCACGTGATAGATAGATTTGTCATTTGCACTGTACTGTACACACATCTGCTGCTGATGCTGGGACGATGCCGAGTATGAATGCAAAGTGGGGTAGAGAGTGGATGGAAATGTTTAGGAGTTTGCTAAATAGACGACGATCAAAGCTAGTTAAATTTAGAACTGTCATCATCGTTAAAGGGATAAGGTATTGAGCATGCTCATGGACTTTGGGACTAACTGGTATATTTACTAAAAATAATTTAAACTACACAGTACATACGCCAAAGGATGAGAAAGAGGAGGATGAAAACTATTCAACAGCATCCTCCTCATCCTGAGTGGGCATGTCTGTAAACATACACACAGAAAACAGCAATACCACTCTCTGAGACACACACTCATACACAGTCAGTCGGTTAGTGTAAACATATGAGAGGAGGGTACATTTTCATTAGATTCTACATGCTGATTCCATATGTTCTCTTGAGTGACGACACGACGTTCGTCTGTTACAATGAAATTCTGGTACATATTCTCTTCTCTCTCTCTTTGGGTTAGCCCAGATACCCCCAGCATTGACTACATTGAGCACACACACACAGGCACACATGAGGCATGAGGAAGAGTCAGAGTCAGGGGAGAGCTGACACTCTCACGCATTTATATGAAGGCTGAGTCTACGGTACATCAACTTTTGCATCTCTTGTTATTATACTAGTACTAGGATATTTGCGAAAAAAGACTGTCTGTACAGGGCAAGTACAGAAACAGACACACACTATGAACAGAGCTAGCGCACTGCCAACAGGAAAAAAGTAATGTGATGATGATAATTTGCCAGCATTGCAATGTCTTTCAATTCAACGGCTCACTCTAGTCCGGTGCTAGTCTATTTGCCTTAGCTCTCTTCCTCTCCTTTAATATTTATTCTGTAGAGTAAACTTATCTACCGCATACACAACACACACACAGTGTGTGTGTAATACACACATGATAGTGTCAACCTTTTCTCAAATACTCACAAACTTTACCCCCCTTTCTTCTTGTTCTTGCTCTTCTTGTGTCTTCGCTGTTATTGTTGTTGTTGTCGTAGGAAGAGAAGACAGAATAGTGAAGTGTTCTACAGGACGACTGTGTGTGTTTCCAAATAGTGTCGAGTGGATATAAAGTAGTATAACAAATAATATTCTCTCTGTACCGCCAATACAATCATCATTATTATTCCATACTGATTGGTGAAAGGCCATTAATCTGTACAACAGAACATATTAGTAGTATTGTGGCACTTTGAACAACGTACTTCGTTCGGTACTTCACTCTCTTTACTATTCTACACTCTTACACGACAACGAACGAACATGTATGGTACAAGTAAAACTTTAGTTCGACTGTGTGTGTGTGAGGGTATTGACAATTAACAATTAATCTTATCAGCTGGTTAGGAGGTTCAAGTAGAGACAAGTCAAATATTATATTATACAAACATAATATATGGTTCCATTCTTCGTCCATGACTCTAAACGACTGTGTGTGTTTTTGTGAGTGACACTCTCTTGTTACGACGGTGCCTCGCAGTGACCGGTATAATTCTCTTTTCTAATCATATGAGAACGAATTGAACGTTAAAAAGACTGAAAAATTATTAGGAGTGAAGTGAAAGAGAGGGAAATCTTTTTATGGAATTATGTGAGATTACATAAGAGAGACATTTGCTAATTTGGGAATTGATTTCTTGAAATGTGCGTGTAGTTATAATTTAATTTGACATTGAGCTTACCTCCAATATTTTGGACAACTATTCTTTAACTTGCTAATTTCTCTGGAGAAAGAGAAGGAGAAGAACAGTGAAATTTCCGGTAATAGTACCCACTGTCAATCAAGTATGACGGATAAAAGCTCCAAGATTTCATTGTAGATTGGAATAATTTTCTCCTACTTGTACAAAGTAGTTCTCCAGTGGTTGGTGGAGATATATTGAGAACGTGTGTGTGTGTGATTGTGTGTGTTTGTGTGGTTTTCCACATGGGCAGTTTGTGTGGAGAAGAATAATCATTGTTTTCCAGTCATTCCTTGTCATTGGTGAATCATTAAAGACTATTTGTAGAGAGTACGTGTGTGTGGGGGACTGGGGTATAAGTGTGTATATGTGAAAGTGGAGAGTGTGTTTTTGGAATAAATTTCTAAAGAATTTATTTGTTTTTGAATGTTGAACAGATTGTGGAAGACTTTCTTGGAAAGAAAGACAGTCTAAAAAATTTGCAGTCCATCGCCGACAAATTGAAAGCAGACTGTTCAGAAGATGTAAAGAAACCAATTGACACGGCTGTACTGAACGTCCTCACCGATTGGGAATTATTAGAAGAACAAGTGTTGGTTGTCAAATACCGTTTTGAAAAACTAGTATCAATTTGGGAAACTTTGTTGCCTCTCAAAGACAAAATTGAGTCTTGGGTACTTGGTGTATATCCACAAGTTGAGTTGGGTCAACCAAATGACAGTTTGTGGGAGAAGATTGGTCAAGAATTACCGTCTTATGAGAGAGACATGATGACAGCTCAGAATTTGACCGCTGACCTCTGTTCCATCCTGTGGCAAAATAAAGATGAGATGGACAAGGAATTGGCGAGACAACAATTACCTGTGATAGTTGAACTAGAAATTTTGTCACAAAAGTTACAATTTCTCAACCTTAACCTCATTGCTGTCAATAGTAGGATACAGTCACCCGAGACACAAGGATTTGAACAGGCTAAACAGACTCTGACCACAGTCTCTCAAGTAAGTGACCACAACAAGTGCAACAAAAAATTATATTGACCGGTAAATATTAGTTTTTATTGTGTACTAACATGTGTATATTTTTTATACAGGGACTCCTCAAAGGGGTACAGCCTTCCCCAGAATCCTTGAACACAGTCCATGAGCACTTACTCCATTTAAGTAGTGCAGAAGGGAAAATCCGTGCAGTCCAATTAGTCTCAACACCCCCAAATATTTCCGACACTCAAGTCAAAGAAGTCCTCCAAACATCCCGAGAAGTATTTCACAAAACTTTCTTGGAGTATTCAAAAATTTGGAAATTTTTGTCTGGTTGTGAAGATGCAAGACAACTGTATGAATTATGGCATAATTATTTATGTGAAGTTCAAGTATACCTTCATAATCCAATTCCAAACACGAGGGAACAAATGATTGAAGATCGAACCATTTGTAAATTATACTTGGAAATTTTGAGAGAACAACATAATAGTCTATTGGGCAAAGATGGTTATGACCATTTTGAGAGTTTATTTCCATTGTATACGAAAATTGAAGACCAGCTGATTGAAAGAGAAGGGGAGATTGACAATAGACTACTTATTTGGGATGATTTCACTTTGGCTCAAAAAGAATTCTTTATCTGGTTAAAATCCATGGAGAGAGAAAAGAGAAGTTTGGTCCTACCTTTCCTTCAACTGAGTAGACTACCTGTCATTAAACAAAAGATTGAGGTGAGGCTCATTATAATATTACCAATTAATTTACTTGAAAGAGAGAAAAAAATAGCACTAATTAATTCCCAATTTTGTAGGTTTTGATCAATCATTGTCCAGAGGGCCAAGAATTACTGGAGTCTTACAAAGCGAAACAAATCAATTTGATGAAATTTAGTTCACCAGACATAAAATCTTCCCTTGTTCATGATCTGTCTTCCAATACTGCCAGAATTTCCAATTTAGAAGCTGCTCTCCATACATGGCTTGATCATGTCACTCGACTTTCCTCCATGAATCAAACATTCCAAGATAAATATCAACTCATCACAATTTTCCTGAGTGAAATCCGGGAACAGTTCCGGGATGCTCGAATTCCTCCTACATTTTCTGATCTCCGACGGCATGTGACACTCCTCAAGGTAAATATAATCCCCATTTAATCTTTATTGTTGTAGAGCTTTGGTGTGTGGAATTAAAAATGAGATTTGTCATTATTTGTACACAGAAATTAATTGAGGACGTTGAAAAAGTCCAACCTCACCTGGAAGAGATCCAGAGTAATCTAGAGGAAATGAAAGCTTCCGTCAGTCCATCAGATGTTCGAGTATTAAATCAAAAGATTTGGTCACTGTCACAACAACGTGTGGATCTCGCCAGTACTTTGTATAATAGTTTGTATGCAGCTGAAGAACGACTGGATCTCCTCCCCGCTTTTGACAATCGGTCAGTAAAATTCCCAGTGTTTGTTTACATTTCCCTAGACTTTTTAAATAATGTTGTCATAAATTTTGTTATTAGATGTCGAATATGGTTACAATGGGCGGATGGGATGATAGAAAAACTGGACAACAACGTTTGTCAAAATCTGGATGACTACATATCATGGTTCGACACGGACTTCCAACCAGAATTAAATTCCAAGAATGTGATGTACGAAAGAATTAATATTTCCGGAAATGAACTGGCTGAATTAACTTCAGGGAAAGAGAAAAAAGAAATTTTGAAACTCATCAAAGAAGTCAAGACAAAGTGGGTCACCCTGAATGACTTGTATGATCAAAGGAAAATGAAAGTACATGAACTTTCTGAGGTGAGCAGTCGCAAAGACAAAGATTGTCTTTTTAAAAATAATGCATGTAATTGGGAGGAGACTTCAATTACCATTTTCTTTAATCATATTGACTTTGATTTACAGTTGAAACATCAATTGAATGCCAGAAGTTCAGAATGTATGAAGAAACTGAGTCAGATCCAAAAGTCTGCAGTGATTCCCATCCAGTTTAATGAGTTTTCCTTGGAGGCTATCAATAATACTTTACGTCAACAAGAAGTAAATTATTTGTATTAAATCATATCTCGACACAAATTACTAATAAACTACGGATTCTTAATTCAATTCCAATTTTATGTTGATGGTATAACAGGCTGAACAGCGGAAACTCAATGTTGAGAGTAGTGAAATTAACCAAATTCTCAATCTCGGTGAAATTGCATCTGGTGACTGTGATACTTTTAAGGTGAGTACAAACATCGTCATAATATCTTCTGTGTCTGTGGCGCAGTCACTAATATTCTACTTTATTTTGTTAGATGCTTGAAGATGCACATTTCATTCGGAATATTGTGGGGAATCTTGAAGAGATGTGAGTAATTTTGACACCATCCTTCTAACTTTAGAGAAATCATTTTTTTTAAAACAAATGTTAAAATTATGATGGTAATTGAATTTTCAGCTGGAAACGACTTCTCAATGCATTAAATCAAAGGAAACAAGTTTTACACAAGTTACAGTCAGACTGGGCTACAATGATGGACAACTGTGACATTTACGAAAGTCTCCTCCACCAAGTGAGTCAAGACTTGCAGGAAATTGAACGGGGGACAAGTACTGAAGCGTCGGAAATTGAAAACCAGTTGAGACAACTTGAGGTATAAAAATAATACTTAAACATGTACACACCATATTAATGTCTTTTCGTGGTTCTGTACATAATTACTTGTACATATTATGTCGCAAATCAGTTGAAAACACTAGAATTACCCAGTTTCCCCCATGCATTGCGTACAGGATGGGCAGAAATGAACTATTCTAAAATCTCACAAACATTTGGAGTTTCTATCCTCCTAACTTCAGTATGAAAAGAACTTTAGCCATTATCTTTTCAAATATTGTAACCATTAGCTTATCAGAAAGATTTGAAATGTATCTTTGAGACAAAATTAGATACTGTTTCAATCCTTCAACACTCGAAAGGCAACACTAACACTCGGCTGGAATATTTGTAAAAAATGTGACAAAAAATGTTTCGAGTTCTTTTCTACTCACTCTGTACACAACGTGTTGTGTAAGTATCATGTGGATGTTGTGACATTAGAGAAGGAGGGAGGATTTTTTCTTGCTATTTATTTTACTCTCAGAAAAAAAAACTTGTTGGTGTTACAATAATTTTTTGTCCCCCTCACTCACTCACTCTACTATCACACACTATCTTGTAAAAGTTGGCACGAGTCTAAGCGCTAGACTGTAAGGTGAAAAAATTTATTGAAATGAAAATGTATGGATTTTTAACAGAAAACTTCACAGTCATTGGAAGCCCTGTCACCCAAAATAGAAGATTTCCGCAATGAGTATTCTTACATGGTTGGGAAGATCGAGACAAAATCTCCAGGCAAATTAAGTCCACGAGTCAAGAAGATAATATCTGACTGGCACATCCTGTGGAAAACTGTGGTTGGTTTACTTGAAGCCAGGAAAAAATCTCTCCTTCTTTGCCAATTCCTAGACTTGTACAATTCTGCTGACAGTCTTCTGTCGGCCGTCACTGATAAGGTAAGCAAAAGGCGAAAGTCTTGTTTCCCCACTTCCAAGAAACCTTCTTTCTTGTTCTTTTTGTTGAAAAGTGTAGAAAATTTCCCAATTATATCCGCAAGTTGAGACTGGATAAAATATGAAAGATTTAAATCTTAAAAAATTTTCTTCTCACTCCCACACACTCACAGGCAAATAGACTTCAGACTGAGAAAGATTACAATCCAGACGAGAGACTGAAAATCTTGAAAGAATTGAAGGAAGCATGTAAACCATTGAAAGACATGGAAGCCGAGATGAAAGAAAAAGGAAGAATAGCAATCGAAAGTGATTCTTACCTCAAAGAGGCTGTAACTGAAAAATTAGCAGACTACTACTCAAGGAAGGACAAAATGGAGAAAGCATTTACAAAATTGATGAAAGAACAAAATGCTGCCAAAAAGAAGAAAGAAGAGATTGACTCATCCATCCAGGTCAAAACTTGGCCTGAAGAAGACTCCGTGGGTGTCCAGGTCAATACATGGCCAGTTGAAGGTGCCTACGTCCTCAAGTCTTCTCCTCTTTCTAGAGAACATTCGACATCAATTGAAAGAGAAACAACAGCCATTCCTGAAATTATTGAACCAGAATTAGAACTGGAGATGGAACCAGCCACTTTGACCCGATCTGACATTTACGCACAAGAATTGAGTCAGGCAGTCAAAGACAGTTTGAAAAATATTGGCCTTTTAGAAGATGCCTTACAGAAAGGAGATGCTGGGGGGAGATTCAGTCATGATCATGTCGTGAGTTTAAAATTAAATTAATTATGTCCAGACAAATTATCTACAAGTAGGTAAGTGTAAATTAATTTTTGAAATAATTTTTATTTCATAGCTAAATTTCCTGGCCGCTTCTCAATCTTCAATTGACATGGTCCAACATCTCCGTCGTCTTTTGGAAGTTGATGAAAATTACGAGTTGGACGAGACAAAAGCAAAGGAAGTGGAGGATTTACAAAATTTGTTCAAGACAGTAGAAGGGAAGGCAAGGGCTTTTGGTCAAAAAATAAGAGAAGCTAGTCCATCAAAGAATAAAATTTCATGTCCAGTCTGTTCTCCAAAACAACGGGACTCATGGGACAGTCTTTTGTGGCGTCTGGAACAATGGTTGACACATGCAGAAGCCACACTGAAGAAAGCGATGGAGTCAAGACCATCAACCAATTTGGAACGTCTTGAAGATGCTATTTTGACACATCGAGTAAATTCCTACTTTTTTTCTCCTTTTCTCTATCTCTTATCTACTTTTGAGATGGAGTGCCAAGAAGTTTGTTATTTTAACAATACAATGTGTGTTTGTTTTCTCAAATCATTAGGAACTCCTTTTGGACTTGGACAGTCACCGAAGTTTAGTTAGTGCTCTACAAGGAGTAGAGAATCATTTGAGAGAACATGATGATAGTACCATAGCCACGGAGGATTTTGAACGACTCCAGAAACGACTGACTAAAAATTTATTATGGTGGAAAAAAGTTTGTCATAATGCTGCATCATGGCAGGCAAGACTTCAGATTGCCCTCATTGAAGTGAGTGTTGTCTTAATCTCCTTCTCTTTTAATGACGACAATGTCACTAAATAGCAATAAATTTACTTCGTGTGTTCACAGAATTCCGACTTTCACCTGGCCATCGAGGAGTATGAACAATTTGTGAGTACAACTCAAGACAAAGTCCAAAATTTGGAACCTGTAGATCTTGAAGATGGGCATATTGTACTGTCATCAAAATTAGAACGTTTCAAGGTAAGCCTACAAAGGATTTTCATGTTTTAAAATTATTGTTACTGAAGAGAAAGCTTTCTCCAGTTTATAAGTTTAAAAAAATTGAATATATGAAAATAGACACTTGGAGAGAAAATATCAAGGAAGGAACCAGAACTTCGAACATTAAAAAGAACAGCTGAACAATTATTTGTCAATCCAAAGACAATTGAAAAAGGGAAATTGGATGAGAATCCAGATGAACCGACTGACACAATCTTCATTACACCTGAGAGTGAACAAATCCTAGAGAAAATTTCTCAACTCATCCATCAACTCAGTTCACTACAAAGGGTTTGTGAGGCCTATGTCAAGTACTTGTCAGCCTACATTTCAACTCAAAGACTTCAACCTGTTGTGGAGGATGTCAATTCTGAGAATTTGAGACTTCTTAACTTTTCCGAAGACGTAAATTACAAAATAATTTCTTTTTAGAACTCTTCTCTTTTAATCTTTACATACAATATTCACCCCACTCCCCTTTTTGCATTGATATGAAGAAAAGTCCTTCTTTTTTGCTTCACAAATATATTTCCCTCCCTCCCCTTTCTATTCCATAATTACAAAACTAATCATTGTTGTTGTACCTTGTGTGGTGTGTACTAACACTAACTTACTTATATCAACCCATTTAAATTAGCGCAATGACTGCATGGCATGAGGAACAAAAAAACTAAATAATAATAACCCTCAGTCTGCAGCTATTTAGATTAACAATAATATAATTTAGTAGGAATAACTGTGACTAATAAATTATGGAAGAGAATATGTAAGAATAGATTTCATAAATCATCCACGTACACACACATAAAAAATGATTGTTAACAATAATAATTTTCACAATGTCAGTTGACAGGGGTGTAAGTGTAACACGAGTAAACACACACAAACACACGAGCATTGACAGAAGGAGAACTCATTTGCATACATAAATCTGGAATGGGAATGACCTGCACCGAATAAAATAGTTTCTTTGTTTGTGTGGACATGCATGTCTTTGCATGGATTTGTGATTTGTCTATAATTTATACCGACTTTTTGTGTTGTACGTAAACTGTACGTTACTATAATCTAAAGGTAGAAGAAAGTGAGCTTGTGAATGAGAATTGTGCATGCCATGGAATGTTGCTTCTCTGACGAATATTATTTTTGTAGTGAATGTACTAGAGACTAAAAAATTAACATATATTTGTAGTATGATCCTATCCTTCCAAAATGTCCAAGAATCCATAATTTAACGATACATCCCTTATAAATTATTTTCAGTTTTTTTCTCTCTCTCTCTGACTCTCTTTCCTTGCTTTCTCTTCTCTCTCTCTCTGCACTCTGTATAAACGCTGTTTATTAAACAGCAATCCTTATCATTTTTTCTTTATTATTTTTTTCTTTTGATAGATTCTCGACGGCCGCAGTAGTCCTGCACGAAGTGCCACTCCACAGCCAATAACTTCTCACGACAAGTAATTACCAGTTTTAGCCATTTACATAAGTACCATATGCAAATATATTCGCGCTGCTACAGACCATCTCCAGCTACATTTTGTACTACTATTCACAAATAAAAATCCATTTTCGAACACACATGGGGGATAGTAAGGTAGTGACACACAATTTCTTCAAGTCATGAATGAGTTTTATACAAAATAAATAATTTATGCAGGAGGGGGACGTTTCTCCTTCTACAATAGTTTAACTATAACTTAACATGGTGATAATTAGAGAAAAGGAAATTTTACCATGTTAAAGATATAAATGGAAAGTACGATATGAAAAGCGTTGTTTAAAAAGCGCAGTGGAATTTTTGTGTACATATAATCTAAATGTATTTTGTGTTGGATTTTTTTAAATATAGTAATACCGGTGGAGCTTTACTGAGGGGAGGTCGATTCATTAAACGTGTATTCCGAGCTTCACTCCCGATTCAAGCCCTTATAATTTTATTACTTGGAGCAGCATCATTAATTCCCTATGGAGAACAAGACTTTTCTTGTTCCGCAGCCAACACTTTTGCACGTTCCTTGGAGCCTATGTTGAATTATCCTGATGGACCTCCACCAATTTAATTTTACTACAACTACAACTACTACTCTTGTGTGTGTACTACATGCTCCTGGAATGCAAGGATGAATGAATCCAACATTATTTCAACATTTAATAGAACATGTATAACATTTTGACTATAAAACTTTACCTACTATACATATAGAGATACCTTAACTACCTACCTAAATACAATGTTATAATTTTATTAGCATTTAAGAAATACTCGGAAATTCCTCTCAACGTCACGCACGAACGATATTAATATATTATGTATTATAAATGTATATGATATGTTAACAAGGTTTCCGAACAAGAAGAAGAAGAGATTTTAATGAATTGTGAACTGTGAGCAGTTGACAATCGGCATATTTTTTTGTTTGTACCTTATCACAAAAATGCCTTTCTATAATGTATACTCTTAAAAAAAGATACTACTACTACGAATAGATTGATCGATTTACGTCCAGAGTATGGAATAAATAGTGTCTTAGTATAAACTAATGTATTAATTATTATTTAGTTTTAACTTAACGAAAGTACTTTTGATGGAGTTTGGCAAAAAAGAGTCCCGCTTTTCGTTTCAAATGGTATCCCTCCATTAGTGGCCAATAGGAGCTCGTCTCAACAGAAAATTTTCAAATGGAAAGGGTGCTAACCAACACATGAGGTAGATTTAGATAGAGAGGCGACTTGCCCATATGTATATAACCCAAACGACGCTAGTGTCGTCTATGTCGAGAAGTGCGAACTACGTCGACCCTCAATGTTATCAAACGAGACCTCACTATATCCATCTACTTCGAGCATTGAACAACTGGCCTTTTTTCAACGACAACCCCCCCACATGAGAAGGTATAGGGAGTCCTTTTTCTTCACAATCATATTCTGGTTAACCAACGGTCACTCGTGTGTGTGCATTTCTCTTGTTATTTTCTTCTGGACATTTGTTTGAATAAATCTGTAATTACAGTGACACGGAAGATTGAATTGTGTTTGTGTACTCTGCATCTCTTAATCATTTGTGAAATCATCAATTTTCCCTCATCTGGACTTGTTTCTCATCTCATTTTCGTACTAAAGTCCTCACACACAGTATCAGAATGAATGAAAGGCAAGAATTGGAGGCTGTCCTGGATGCGACTTGGAATCAACTCATAAATTTGTGGACAAATTACGGACACACAGAAGAGAGTATTCGAAAAAGGAAACAGACAGTTGTCAAACATGCAAAGGTAATTTTCATATATTTTTTTGGTACAAAATGTTGACAGCTACAGTAAGTAAAAACCATATTCTTAGTCTCTCTCTCTCTCTGTAGATATTTGAATTTAATTTGATTGTAGGTCATTCTGAATATGTACGTTGTACATAGTAATATTATGAATCATAATGTGTATGCTAATTGGGATTATTATTATTGTCACTCAGGTTTTATTTGATGAAATGGTAACGGAGGAGGAGAGAAAATCGGCTGAGAAAAAAGAGAGTAATCGACTGGCTGTGGCTGAGGTTGTTCAATTATCTTCCGACCTGGGTATTGAACCGGCCGTGGATCGTTTCACTGAAACTACAAATGGTAAAAGTTTGTTGGAACAGGAAAAGGAGCTGAATGAGATACTCGACCAATTGAGAGCTCAAAAGAAGATTCGTATGGCCAAATATGATTACTTACGAGATCAAGAGAAACTTTTATGTGAGGAATTATTTGAGGTGCCGGCTGTCATTCCATTTACTGGTATTCCACATGATGATCAGGTACGATCATCTTATAATTATAATTAATTGTCATTAATGCTTATATGTCCTGGAGTTTGTATTATTTGTGTTTATGCGTGTTATAACTTTTTACAGTATGATGATGATTATTATTATTGTATAGGTTGCAGAGTTGGAAGGAGTCGTTCGTCGTTGGAATGAAGAAAAAATTCGTAGAATTAATGTAATTGAAGAGTTAAAAACCTCAATCGTTCCTCTTTTTACTGCACTCGAGAAAAAAGCAACAACTGCAGTGGAACGAATGATTTCTGGAAGTACGATGCCATCCCTCAGTTCGAAAAATATTACAGATTTTGAGAGTCTACTCACATCTCTCCAGGATCAAGTGAAGATTAATGAAGCTGAGGCCGCTTCTCTCTGGACACGTATTAATGAGCTTTGGAAGAGATTGAAAACTCCAGAGGACCACATGGAATCATTCCGTAGCACCAAAACGGGTCACAAGCCATCGGTTCTTAAAGAAGTAAAGTATTTTTTCATTATTTTACTATAAATTTTTCTTTATCCTCCATATATTGCCATGTATAGCTTTTTATTATTATGCATCTTAATGTGATTATAATTTGAGAGTAATTTTGAAACTAATATTTTTCTTCATTATTTCTTTCCTAAAGCTTACAGCAGAGCTCAGACGTTGTGAGGAGGAAAAACGTCAAAATATCAAATCATTTGTTAAAGAGTTGCGACACGAACTACGAGATTTATGGAAAATGTGCTATTTGACTGATGAGCAAAAAGAAGATTTTCCAGAGTTTGATTCCACGGATTTCACAGAAGAGTGTCTCACTGTTCATGAGGACCAGGTGGCCAAATGGAAGAATTATTATGAAAAGAATCAAAAAATGGTCGAAACGGTGAGTTGAATAATGCAAAATGAGAGTATTAAAAAACAATTATTGTTGAATAAAAAATAAAAAATAAAATGTTAATACTTGGATACAGGTAAAAAAGCAGGGTGAAACTTGGTTGAAGTGGCTCGATTTGGAAGCAATTGAGGATGATCCTGGTAGACTGTCAAATAGAGGTGGTGCCTTACTGAAACATGAGAAGGAGAAGAAGGGAACTAAAAAGATTTTGGACAAATACGAGTCTGATATCCGAAAGTTGAATACCGCTTACCAGGTAGAGTACGGAATACCATTTCAAGTTTATGGTCGTCCCATTCTGGAGGCTATTGAAGAAGAGAAATTGAGAGCTGCTGATGAACGTTTAGAAAGAAAGAATCTACGGGTAAGATCACGTTTATTTATGTAAAAAAACAGTGTCGTATTGACTAACCATTAGTACTATATATGAAATTACTTTTTAAAATAGCTTTCTGCTTTTCGCAATTTGTTAAATGTTCAATATTCAACCTAATACTTTGTAGTAGATGCTATAATATTTCGCTTGTACCCCCGCCTCCATGAGTTTGATTGGTATGAGCAACAGGTGTGATTAAAATGCAGCGTATGATTGATGAATGAAGATGTAAAGAATGTACAAAGTATTGTTACATACAAACAAAAACAAAAGTATTTTGATCGTATTTTTCAAATTAAATTTTATTTTTGACAAAATATCCTTCTTGAATATTGTCATGAAAAACAATTGTACATGTTTATATGTGAGGACTGGAGTGTTGTCTTAACTTTCAGTTACTTAAACACTAATATCATATTAGTAATATGTAGTGAATTACAAGGAAAATGATTGTAATACTGTTTTGTTTTTTACTGTTCAAAGTTTTTTTGTATTTGTCCGAATATTTGTCAATGTCTATATTTCTATGTGGCTTGTGCTGCTTGTAATGTTGTATCATTTTGTATTGAACCTATAATGAGGTTCCTTCATATTATTAATATCTAGAAGAGACAAGTTGAGGAAGCTAAGAGCACACCAGGATCCAGGAAGAGACCTTTACCTCAAACTCCTGGTAAAGGTGGTGGATACACACCTGTTCAGAAACGTGGGAAGCAGGCAGCAGGAACTTCTACTTTCATTAGTCGACCATCACCCAATCCATCAGCCGTAAGTGTTTTTTTGTAATTTATCAAAAAATATACATAATTTACCAGCACATTGTCACATTGTGACCTTCCTGTAATTAAATCAAAATGACTCCTAATATACGGACATTCACTGACAATGTTAATACAACAACTGACAATGTATGCTGATCAAAATTGAATGAAAATACTACAGAAAAAACTCCCGAATACATCAAAAGCAAATACGAACGCAAAAGCAGAAAGAATTCGTAGACATTTACGAAAGTCTCGTAAATGGGCAATTGCTGACATGATTAGTCGTTGCAATACTACCAACTCCAGTACTACGTACGTGAGTCATGGGGGCTAAAACAGGGATTTATACAGAATAAATTATTTTGACGGGGGCGGGGGTGTCTTCAATTATCACTTTGGCATTTTCGCACAAGAAACAGTATAGTTGGTTGAAATCTTGAAATTTATGCGACATTAATCTTTGGGGTTTCTCTATACTTATGTACTGCATGACTATTCAAAATACCAGGGATATTTGCAAATTTTTTTGACTGGAGCATGACGCTGTAATAACTATGATGGGATACTCTGTCTACTTTTTTCCTTTACTATACTGCATGGACTTTAATTGTAATAATGTTCGAAATTGAAATTATAATGTCACGTTTATTTCCAGCTTCATTGGGGATTTTTGGGAATTATAGATAAAGTACAATTGCTTGTCATTAATATTTTGTGTTTATTGTTTTCAAAACAGAGACAGTATAATGTCGCTCCAGGCACCAATGACCGCACTAGGTACGGCTCAAAAAAGGCCATGGAAGTAGATGTAATTTCCCCAGCCTCAACCTATTCAGAGTTTACCGTAAGTGTGACATTACAAGGGTAAATTTGGAATGTCATAAGTTATTTCTATAATAACTAACAAACATTTCAAGTACTTTGTACTAACAACTCTTCTTATTTCTCTCTCTTTTTTTAAAAAAACAATAACATTTGACAATTTCTAGATTTATTCTGTAATTGTTACACCTACAAAAACTACTGCTTAGATTATATAAGACATGTGTCTTATATAATCTAAAACCTACTGTAACTACAAATAGCGATGAATGTAATTAATGTTAAAGTGAAATAAAACAATGATTGTATTTTTTTTAGAATCATCTCATGAAGTCAGCAGCATTGAGTTCCTCAGTTTGTCAACCGTTAGCACAACAAAACGATCAAAATGGAGGTACTGTAGGTCGCAAAGGTTCCCAAATGACCAAGATGAGATTGAGAATGACTCCAGCCGCTGCCCAGTCACAATTACAAAATCAATTTTAATTCATGAAGTATTACCTTATATAGCCCCTTCATTCAAACTGGTATCAAAATACCAATCTGTTGTAAGATATGACATTTCTATAATATTTTTGTAATTATCTACCAATGAAGAGTACTGCATTTACTATAATAATTTAATTTGAAGGATCGATGCTTAATAGTTCAGCCACAATTAAGTTTTAAGTTTTGTAATACCTTTGTTATATTGTATTTAAGTAACACTAATTCATTTCACTAAATTTTCAATAAATGATTCTTCGAGATAATTCTGAATTAATTTCTTGTTCACATGTCGTATCTTCTACAACTATTTCATCATATTTTTCATGTAAATAGATACATACGGACGAAACCCGGGTAGAGCAATGTGCGTCATCAAAATAAAAGTAAGTCAAAATGTCACAAAGGCCGTTTCACTTCACCCCATAATCTCCATTGAGTAGTGCGGGAGTCGGTCAGTTTGAATTTGCGGTTCTCGTTTTTCCATAGACTGGGAGTCCCACAGTGTACCGACTATGGGACTGGTAGCGGATCTTTTTTCCCGGCGTTAAAAATTAGAATATCAGTAAAACACGCTCCGTACGCGGTACACCAGCCTTATGTACATAATATCAAAGCCTACGGTACACAGGCGTGTTTTCATTGAGATTGCTGAATTTTACCGAACCAATCAGGAGCACCGCTAGCTGCCCAGTTTTTCCAACTTTTTGGAATTTATTTGGAGAATACATCATGGCAGGAGTTCTGTTCGAGGATATTTTTGACGTCAAGGACATAGATCCTGAGGGGAAAAAGTTTGATCGAGGTGAGTACAAAATTTAACATAATTAATTACCCTGTAGAGAAAACGTGTGATTAGAAAATTTAGACAAATCTAAAAACATGAGCGCATAATTTTTTTGCATAAATAAAAATCAAATGTTTTTGAAATCTCAAAAACTATGACTGAAAAGGTTGTTAGGGGTCTAATTAGACATTTCGAGTTGACTAAGACAAGCTGAGGTCACTTGGACACACAAATACGCACCAAAACGGAAATTAGGGGTCAAGTCCTTCGTTTATTTAGGAATTTTGATGGAATCTTCGACAAAAGGTTCTAAATGGGGTCCTGTATGGTAAAGACTCCTGAAATGTTGGATTTATTACTGGTAAAGAAGTGTTAAGTGGTGTCAATGGAGTTTAGGATAGAAGTTGTCAGTATCACTGGACTTTTTTTAAAACGACTCCAAATGATATTTTAATAAGTACAGGTTCAAAGACACATATTGTCCTAACCATAGTTTTAAATCAGACACTTCCTCGGGCACCAGTGTCCGAAAGTCCGATTTCAAACTTTGGTCCTAGTCGCTAATTGTGACAGTGAATTTTGAATAAAGGTTTCTTCACTCTCTCTAACAGGTTGACCTCCTCGGGTCAATATTCGATGACTGGGACAAGGCTCAGTCACTATGAGATTGTACAGCCATCAATGTACCAATTTTAATTATTCATTCAATTATATTCTCCCAGAGAGTGTCTCCATTGATTTTAATGCTGTTCATTATAAATAAAAGCAATTATAACCCTCTAATTGCGGCTACAAATTAATGTGTACTTTATGAAGGGAGGAAATGCCCTTGGTCAAGCAAGGGATGACCCTAAGGTTTGAAAATTAATATATTGATAAAGAGCTTCAAAAAGCTCTTGACCTGGTCATTATGAATCTGTGCTCATCATTACATGGAGGATAGGAAAAATGAGGGGTTAAAATTGATGTTTTGTATTCAGTGAGTCTTCTCTATAGTTCATGTTGATATAAAAGTAAAAGTAGGTACATGTACAACAAGATATGAGTGTAAAGTTTGCAAGGTTAATATGTACGACGGAACATCTACTCTGACTACACTTGATGCAGGCAGGATCGAGGACCGTAGAGTGGAATAGCTCTTTATACTCTACACACACATGGGAGAGAGAGGGGATCTATAATAAAGAGAGGGGAGAGAGAAGGTTCCAACACACACTCGTCTCTCTGTATGTATTATGTTCCACAGTGTGTAATACACACATATTATACGTTAGAAGGACAATTCGCGAAACTCTCTAACAATGATTCCTCCTGGACTTCCCAGACCCCTAAAACCATGATTTGGCGTTGGTTTGGTACACTGTCGTTTATTGGTTTTTGCACGGTATTATTAAAGCGGACGACGACGGACCTTCGTTCTCTCTCTCTCCCCCTAGCCCAACTCTCCACTCTTATGTATGTACTAGCTAGTATTATAATATTCGCAAAAACATTCTTACTCGACCAGTTGTTCCCTCGTCTTCTTTCTCTCTCCATGTGTGTGTGTATAGATAGGTTGTTGGAACGGAGAGAGGAGTATATTCCGAGAGAAGAGGAGGAGAGAGTATATAAGTATATGTACGTTAACATTTTCTATCACGTTGACGAAGTACGAAAATTTTTTCCCTACCCTTGTGTTCCCCTTGAAACTGCATCATACACACACACTCAGTATAGTGTAGAGTACTTTTGCCTTTGTACCATCCATAGAGCTCTGTGGAGCAAGAGAGAACTTAGCCACCGCCTCTTTGTATATGTATTCATACAGAGAGGAGAAGAAGAGACTCGAAAGTTTAGAGTTTAGCGGCGCAGTTTTGCAAAACCTTCTTCCATCATTCCATTACTTACCACATCCTTCTGTTCCTTCTGTCCTTTCAGAGATTCCTGGCTTTTCCATGAATCATCATCATCATCACAGTGAAACCCCCCTCTCTCTCTCTCGCAAACAACTCTCTCTCTCTCTTACTCCCCAGTAAGCCTATAATATAGTCGCTCAAATTTCATTCAAACTCTCTTTCTCTCTCTATCGGCAAAAAGATTTCCGAGTTTTAATTTTGACTGAATACAGGAGGGAAGAGAGAGGGAATTTTATTTAGTAAATTTTTTTCCAAAACATTTTATTATTGTTGTTGATATATTTCTTGAAGGGGAGTGAGTTGGATCACAACAACATGAGTCACTCGATAAAAAGAATTTCAATTTCAATGACAGGAGAGGAAAGAGTCATAGACTTAGGCTGTAGGTATCACTGGAGAGAAGGACAATTTGTTGTTTATGTCTATAGCTAATTGTTTTGTTTTTTAAAAACACGGCTCAACCTTTAGCCTGGGTTGGAGTTTGCAAATTTTGAAATGTATTTTGCAAAAAAAATAATACAACAATAATAAGCCAATGAATTGGTTTATCTCGCAACGCAGTATTAACTATTATTACAGAGCGAGGATAGTTTCCTTTTAATGGAATGGTTGTTGCTGTAGAGCAGAGGAAACCTTGAAACAGCCTTTTATATATATACCCACATATATAAATATATATATTGATATATAGATATATCTAATGTTGTGGGATGGACGGGAACTCTGTTATGTTTGCGGGGAACAGGGAGGAGGAGGAAAGAATTTTATTCACTTGAAAATTTACTCTTGTGTGTGTGTGCCTCTCCTCTGAACGAAGAGAGAGAGACTCATGACTCTGTGAGAGAGAAAGAAATTGCAAAATAGAGAGAGAGAGGGAAATATCCACACATAAATACACACACACTCACTGCAGCAAATATATTATTGTAGAGCTGTCAGTTTTTCCAGTTCTCTAATATCGTGTTCTAAGTATTACTATACACATTACACAGACACATACACACAAGTCCGAAATATACCATCAAATTAAATTTTTGGAGAGTAGAATATTTCCTGAGATTTCTCGTACACTACCAGAGAAGCTAAAAGAGAGGAGAGCGTCCATTTTTGTCTGCGTCAAAATATATTTGCAAATTTGTTTTTTGCAATATATATACATACATAAAAATCATGGCGCTCGTAGCATCTGGAACAAATTGGTAAGCTCCCTTTTTTCAGTTTACATTATGGTGTATTTTTATTTTAAAAAATATATTTAGCTATAATTTCCATGTGTCGACTAAAAAAGGTGTTTTATACATTGTTGATAAGAATTATAAATATTATATTATTATAGAGAGAAAAAAGAGATTTTGCAAAAAGGGCTGGTATCGTACAAAATAATTTGTAAGGGTTAAGTAAATAGGGAAAATATTTTTAAAGTATTTTGTCGTATGGCAAGTTATTTTTCCGCAAAAGATTAAAAAAGGTTGGCAGGGAAGCTCATCAGCTGTTCTGTGTAGTACATATTTGCGAATTTGCAAACCTTGCCCTTCACGTCACTTTTTACGTAGCGTCATTATGCTGCATACGTAGCTGTTGCTATGAAGTTTTGTCGCGCGCTTATATCCCACTCTCCACTTTTATTGAACGAATCAACTCTTTGCAGCGGAGGTGGATATAGGCTTAGGCTTTTGGGCAGCAGCAGTGGTAGTTTTCATACTCTTTGACAACGACAGCAGAGAGAGGGATGCTTATAAGGGGAACTTTTATATAAATATTATTATTATAAAATAGCGAGATTCTTCCTCCTGCAGTGATGCTCATGATCCTCCTCCTCTCCCTCCTACTTCTGACAATATGGGAACTTTTTAAAGATTAAAATTATTAGAGTAGTATTTTTATTTATTTATTTTGAAAACGAAAGTCGTATGAAACGTTCTGTGTGACTCCATTTTCTTTTCACAGATAGATACAGAAGAAGAATATTTATTTCTTCAACACAAAGATAAAAAATTTGCAATTGATAATTAAATTTCTAAGAAATTGTTAGAATGTATTTTAATTAGCGGAAATTTCTTCTTGGATGTTATAAAATTAGCACACAAAGTTTTGAATCATATTTTTCTAGGGAAATTCACCATACTGTGAGTGAGTAGTACTCGAGTGTAATGTTTCGTAGGAAATAGGAATTATCAATCCAGTTTGAGTATAGTAAGATAAAATGAGGAAAATTGGTATGCATTTTTACATGGAGAATGGAAAATCATAGTCATAGCATTTTTTAGCAGAATATAAGAGTTCTCTTGTGTGTGGGTGTGACTATGACTTTATGTGAATTTTTTTTGTTATATCCCAAAAATTTCTTCAAACGATAAATAAATAAGGGGAAGAGAATTTTTAGTTGCGAAATTGGTATTTAATTTTTGAAATCTTTATACATAATACTAGCAACAAAATATATAGACATGAGAGACATGGAAGTTTCTTCTCTTGATTCTTTCATGCTATTTTTTTCCCTCCTCCTTCTCTCCCCCTCTCTCTTTCTTTATACAATCCTTTGTTTTCCTGGAATTCTAAAGGAGAGAGCAGACCAACAAGCATCGAAAATGCTAAATCTTTCTTCTTTTTAGGTAATACACAAGCTACATATGAGAACATAGGGAGAAGGAACAGTCATAAGGAGTAATTCTTGGTGCTGAGTATAAAGTGTATGTTTGTATATAGGCGTTTTTGCTTGCGTCACCTTCCATGGTGTTACCGGGGGATGAGGAGGAGGGGAGAGATTGTAAAGGCTTGATCGCGCCCTCATTGAGTTCTTCGTCCTTTTAGTTCAAAAGCCGTGTTCATTGTCATGCTATGATATAATATATCGTTATAAAAGTAGTTATGTATAATAATGATGATGTATTATGTCCTTCCAGTTCCACGTCACTCAATTATTATATTTAATTTCTTTCTCGTATATATTTGAAAGCTCTCTAACATGGTACTACCATCATAGTTTAGTTTAGCATGCAATAGGATTGTTGTTGTTGAGGAGGAGGATAGAGAGAGGAGAGAGAAAAAAATAACAAGACAAGGTTGATATATGTACACTTAATATTATGTAAAGACGAATACTATTAGTTTATAAGTATTGCACATACAGGCTGGGAATTTTATATTTTGCACTAATAAATTTCCCTATTTATTAGACAATTTTATTTTCCTAAAAAAAGATTTTTGCAAATAATAATGGATTGTGCAAACATTTTTTGCAAAAAAGGCGAATACTGGGTCCACTGCTTCGAGACAGTAAGACAGGTAGATTTAAAGTACTTGACAGTTTATCCACATAATAATAATATGGTCAAAATGAATTTCATGGACGGTTGTAAAAATAATGTGGAAAAAAAGAATTTTTTTAACTAGGGAGAAGTTTTATCGATGCAGATAAATAATGTAGTTTCGATTTTATGATTCTAGTTTAAAATGACGTTTGTTGGGGGGTTTTTTTGAGGCACAAAATAATATGTGTTTATGTAATAATTCTAGTGACATTTCGATAAGGGATTGATTTTTTACACTTTTTGTATTGAGCTATTATAAATTTTATGCATTGTTATATGAGGGTACTCTATTACAGTCTTTCTGTCTCTCTCCCTCTCTCTCTCTCATGATAACAATTTTGTGAGTAACTCTCAATTTGTATGATTCATAATATGTAGTAGTTACATGATTTGACTGTGGTGTAATGTTGAAGGTATAGGAGACTCTGTCTCTATATATATTATATAATGTAATATATAAAAATACACTACTCTCGTCACCATTTTCTAGTCCAGTCAGAGTGTCCCGGCCCAGTTGCCACCATGCGCCATTGCCATGACGACATAACTTCTACTAGTTAGCTATACGGATATTGTGAGAGAGTGGGTCTTGGAAGTGTACATGGATAATGGATAGAGTGAATACTATGTCATGTAGAATGTGCCTATTAAAATGATGCAAGACAGGACAAGGTATTTAGTAATTTAGCCGTGTATAGTGAAAGGAGCTGTTTAGCTGATGCGGCCTATGTATTATTTATCATGGTACATAAATGCAAAGTTTTTTCTGGTGTGTGTGTGTGTCATTATTCCTCCTTATATGTACAGTACAAGGAAGCGAGTTTTCTATAATAATAAGTACTCACCACCATCATCATGGTATAATCATTTGAAATAAGAGACATGCAGAGTTTTGAAAGTGTGTATATATTTGTTTGAATCACAAGCTAAACATAGCAGCAGCAGCATTTTTTTTACACTTTGTGTGTACACAAAGTAATTTTAGTTCTACGTCCATGTGTCTGTTGGTTTGGGTTTGTTTTTGTGTTCATAAGTAGAGATAGGAGGAGAGGAGAGAGAGAGTGTGTGTGTATTAGAGTACAGTTTGTGGATATTTGTGTATGATGATACATATTATAATAATTAAATGATAGAGGCAAGGAATAACCTTGGAAGGATTATTATAATAGGTAAAACTTGAGTGGAATTGCAAGCCTTTTGAATTGTTAGTTAGCTTCATTCTTCTCTTTCTTGTATGTGTGTGTGTGGCAACAGTCAAGTTGCCTACTGTAGTACTAGTACATACCAAAAATTCATGTTATAATGGCTGACGTTTATATGTATGACAACAGTAAAGGGCAAGGACAAGAGCAATGCCAAAGTCAGAATTTTTTTCATTAAATTGAGCTTCGAAATTGGCGTTTCGAGAGTGAGAGAGTTTGAGTGTGTATGGGAACTATATAATACTAAATAGAGAAGGAAGTACATGCTTGAACGTGATGAATTTTGTAATATCTATTATATAATACTATTTTATTGTAATATGACATGATTTCATGCTAATATTTTGATGGTGCCAAAGAACAGATAATGAGAATTGCATAGGTTCATTATTGTACTTAATACCACACACACAATGAATAGAGGAGTATTACAGTAGCGGAGGATTTGTTTAATGTACAATTTTGTCCTTTGGTATTATGTACAGAAAAAAATGTGTTCCCTCTTTACCAGTACAACTGAGTCAGTCAGTGTCAGTATGTATGATCATCGACCATCGTTTAATGCAGTTTTATGTGCAGGAGAGTCAACTTTGTCGCATCGACCTCCTCCCAGCACTTTTTTTTCCTCTCTCTGAGAGTATGAGGAGGAGGAGGAGAGGGAGAGGAAACTTGTCAATATCCTCGGTTGTGCTGGTTTTTGCTTACATGTCGATTTGCCATGAAGGGAGCTTTAAAAAAAGTTTTTAAAAACATTTTTTGAGCAAATGTTGAAGTAGGAAAGTTGGCAGTCAACAGTAGTAAATTTTGGTTTGTGTTGTAGCTGCTGTGCTACTTGGAGATAATAGTGTTTAGTTTAGTGATTTTTCATGATGCTAGGCAAGAAAGATGTGTACAGCAGAGTGGATGTACGGATGGGGTCGTGTGTGTATGTGTGTGTGTATTAGAGGTAGTGTACAGAACCTGTCAGATCTTTGCACATGATTTGCCCTTGTGGACATTGAGACTACAACGCAATAAATTAGCACCTCTAGAAGGTGAATGGCCTGAATGTCAAATGGTGGCGGGGATGATGCTAGTTTCACTGAGGATGATGTGATGAGGAAGGATCTGATTTGCGAATTGCGAATTTATATAGGATGAGGATGGGTTGGTGAGTTGGAGCGAGGGATGGAGAGAAAGAGAGAGAAGGGAGTGAGGTAATATGTTGTAATTCTCTAAGTGATGTAATAACCATCATGGTTCTTTACATTGATTCTCGTGAAAAATCTTTGTGGTTTCTACTTAATTTTTTGAGAGACTATAATAACGCCGAAGGATGGTGATTGCAAATTTTTTGTAATATACTACATCCTCCTTTTTGAGAGAGAGAGGGAGGGAGTGAAAGGTTATTAGACTTTGTATATATATTTTATTACAGAATATTTTACAGTGTACAATTACTATTTTCCAAGTAGATCGTAAAGTCTCCGATTCTTTCTCCCTTACAATGTTACATTCTTGTATACAATCTTTCTTTTGCGATTGGAAATACATGGTGGTTTATTTTTATATTTAACTATGTAATTTTGCTAGGATTTTTATGTGCATTTTTTGACGGGGGTCCACTTGTACAATAGCAGCATGAGGAGACTGGTACGGTTTTTCGCTCGCAAAATCCTCTTGAAAAAATAACAAAGAGAGAGAGGATAAAGAGTCAGCCATATGTGGACCAACACAAGATCCATTTACCCATATGGCCCTTTCTAGTACGAACGGACAAACTTTTTTATGGGGAATGTAGTATACTTGCATGGGAGTAAAAGCTAGAGAAAAAAACTGGATAAAATGTTCATATTTTTGGTTAGCTTGAGGAATTTCTTTTGTACATTTTCTCTTAGTGTGAATTAAAATTTTTGGATCATTCCAATGTACAGATGTGGTTTTGGGGATTTTTTTCCGATCGATTCTCAGTTATAAAAATATAAAGGGATGGATGTGTGTGGTTGGGTTTGAGGCCGAGAAATTTATTGGGTTATGTTGAGATGGTGTGCAAGATTTAATTAGAAATATGAAATTTTCAAAGTATTCTATTTTTTCTTCTTCTCTATCCCTATCGTCATACGTAAGGTATTGATATTATAATAATATTTTGAAAGAGTGGAGGGGGGGGAGGATTGACAGGTCTCCCATTATGTAATTTAATTTTGGTCCATTTATCAGTGTTGTTGTACGGATAATATTATAGTTTGAGAAATTGATGGATCAAGAAAATGGCAAGGTAGGTAAAAATTCTGGGAGAAGAGAGTTGAAGGTATAGATGATGATGCCGGTTCACAAAGTTCAAAGCAAACCATGTTCGAAATACGATTATACGTATGTACTTTTTGTTTGTAATATGATAGAATTGTGATGACTCGCTTTGCAATGATGGCCATATTTCTTTTTTTTCTCTCTTTTTTAACCATGTACGTGTATAATGAATCAGAGATAGAGAGAAAAATATTATCTCTACTTTACTTTGTGTTGTTGGGAAGAGGAGGGAGGGACACAAGCAAAAGCGTCCGTGTACGCGATGAGCGCAAGCACTTTTGCGCTGTATGCACGTATATGTATTTTAGAGATGTACGTACGTAATAATAGTGTACCCGTGCTCCGTCCATGAGTTAAAGTTTTTTGCTACGAAAGAGCGAGAGAGAGAGAAGGATTTTTTTTGGAATGGATGGAAAAATCTATATATTGTCCTTTAACAAGGTCACAAGAATTCAAGGTTTTCGCAAACTCTCAACTCCTCCCTCCCTCCTCCTCCTCCGAGGGAAATATAGAGAGAGAGAGAGGTCTATGGAACTCTCTCTCTCTCGCTTTGTAAGATTTAGGAAATTTTGCACATGCTCCATCTTCTTCATATTCGCTCAGGGTCTCGGTCGCCGTCATTTTCTCCCCTGCTGTTGTTGTACTTCTTCCATCCATATGTATAGTTTTTTGCACATGTGTATGTACGACTCACCGACACTTGTCTATATAATATAGATGTGTGTGTGTGTTTGCGAAAAGATTACCCATGGAGGGTTTTCTTAGGTACTAAGTGGAGGTAAAGTAACTTTGGTATGCTATTTAGCCCTTGTTCATTGCTAGACTCGGCTGTACATGCCGGGATATACTATCCATTTCTATTTCAATGTCATTGAAAATTCAGGAGAGATAGAGAGAAACAACTCTTCATACATACAATCTTCTGTCTGTGTACGATAATGTATAAGTAATTTCAAGGCATAGATGACAGTGGAATACAATTAACTTTTCAGTTCATTCCTTATTATTGCTTTCCTTACTTTTCTTCCTTTCCTTTTTCTCCCATTTTCGGTGGCTGTCGTCATCATATATACGAGTCCTCCCCTTTTCTTCTTACTTTTTTTTACGAAAGGGAAATTTGACATACTAGAAATGTCCATTGGATTAGGGGCTAGGAGGTGATTTCACAAAAATGGTGGGGGGGGGGGGGAATATTATTTTTGCGAAAAAAATAAAATGAAGAGATCCATGCAAAAAGTGCAGTATACATGGTGTTCTGGGTATTTTGAGTGTGCAAAATTTGAATTGGTATTTATCACAGGTAGGAGAGTCTCCTATTCCCTCTCCTCCCTCTCGAGGATGACGCTACAGTCAGATGTTCCAGAGTGATAATAATAATATTGGGTATATATATTATTTTGTATAAATTTGCACAAAGGGATTTTCCAACATACTTACATACATTATGATGACTAAGACAGAATACAAACTGTGTGTGTTTGGATTCTCTTGTCATCCACACTCACGAAGAGCAGAAGCAGAGAGCAGAGAAATGTAATAAAGATGGTGCATGGACTGACTCGAAGGATATACATTATGATTGTGTGAGAGTGAGTGAAGAGAGAGAGTGGAAAGAGAATTAAGGTTTGTGTATGTGTGGTAGAGAAGATCCCTTGTCCTTGTTGTTGGACTCTCCTAGCCGTTCTTTATTGGAAAACTCCTACGCTTGACGTCAGTGCCCATATGATGGAAATGGAACTATATATATTGATTTTACCCACTCCTAGCTCTAACATGCCTCCTCCTCTTGATAGCTTAGCCTTGTGTTCAAGTTCACGAATGGGGAACCACGAAATTCGCAAGTCTTGCTGCCGACAACTTTTCTCCCTCTCTCTCTCTCTCTATACTGGGTAGGCTAAATGACTTTAACTCAGCTGCTCCTGCTTCTCTATCCTATACCACTACACTTTTCTCTCACTCACTCTGTGACTGGTTTCTGTTGTTCCCCCTCTCCTTCTTAAGCGAATGTCCGAACCAAATCCCGGGATATATATGCAATGCTTTAGTTGACTTTGACTTTCGGTTTGACTTTGCCCTTATTGAAGCAATCTCTCTCTCCATTTCGCTCCCTACTTCACTTCTCTTTCCTTTGCCTTACTCCACTGTGGATTGTTGGTTGAGTGAGTGTGGTTCGGAAATAGGTCACCCTGCTAGAGAGGGTAAATGAGTGACAGCTGGAAGTGGGGCGCTCAACGCCCGAAATTCGGTCAACCACTGACCTCTTATTTAATACTATTATTCGATACATCATGGTGTGGTAGTAGTGGTTTTGTAAATATAAATATCTAAACTATTGCATTGTATTTGGAGGACACTAGTCTTTCTGGTCCATTTATGGACCAGAAACAAGTTGTAGTCAAGGGTATTTTCTCAGTCTTTGCAAAACTAACTCCTTCCTTCTTGTGTGTGCGACATTGGACAAAGTTTTTTGTGTGTGTGTGCTCTCTCTCTCTCTCTTGATGATGAGACACAGGAGTATTAGCCACACAAGTTGACACATAGAGAGGAACATTTACTGTAAAGATGAAGGGATCTCAAAAAGTTTGTTTGGGTGGGGGACAAAGTGTCAATTGTTGTAATTGTTCGTGGTGAGTGACTCGCGCGCGTTGTGTCTGTGAAAGTTTTTGCAAGAAAAAACTTTTTCACAGTTTTAATTTTGTGTGTCGGCTCATGTTGTAGTTGTGTTTAAAGAATTCTTCATCTAATTTTTTTTTCTTTTTTTCTTGTTTGTTACAGTGAGCCGTCTTCATTGCGAGAGCGAGTCTTTCAAAATGGAGTTGATTTTGGACATCAACTCTTGGATCTATCCCATGGATTTGGGTACGTTGAAGAGTAATTTTTGTAGCAACTGTGTACTTTATTTATTTTTAAAGATTTTTTTATGTTCCTCCTGCTTGTATGTACACTCTCATTGGGAAAGAGTGAAATATAAGCAGGAACTGGCTGGTTTTGTTTGGAACAAAATGTTTAAGTATCTCTTCTACAGTATGTAATGTGTAATTGAGTGGGTTGTCCATATTTAGAATTTTAGACTGGTATAATGTTAAATTTTATTTTTGAACAGTTTACACATATTAGCAATATCCAAACTATGAATATTTAAAAGATGACAAAACTTTGAATAATAATTTTTGTAAAATATATGATTTAATAGGTGACAAATTTCGTCTTGTTCTGGCAACGACACTGCGTGAGGACGGGTATGCAGAAAGTGGTGAATGGACTCCATTAGACACTGGACCATCCCGAGCTGACTCTTTTGAGTACGTAATGTACGGGAAGATTTACCGTATTGAGGGAGATGATTCTACAGAATCGATTGCATCAAGATTGTAAGTTATTCTTGCTCCACTCTGTACACTTACCACTACAATTTATTGTGAGTGAGTGTGTGTGTGTGTGAAATGTATTTTGGCATTGCTGTATTCTGTTATGACTGTATTCTCTGTATTCTTGCTATGGTTTTTTGTTTACTCGACGTGAAATTTATTGTAATTTTGACTGTCACAATGAGAAAAGATGTTCAGAGGTTGAATGGAAAAAAATAATGTACGTATCTATCTATCTATGTAATGTGTAGTATTATGATGGCCTGTGTGTATGTGAGTACTCTCAGGCATAAACTAATGTTACTCTCCTTGTGAGTAGAGTGTGGGGGTATTATGATATTATTATTATTTATTTTAAAGTAGTTGGGATGTAAGGATGTGTATGGTTTAAGCGAAATGGAAGAAGAAGAAGGTCTTTATTTATTATTGTGAGACAATGGAAAATGGCAGTGGAGCCAATTCAGAGTAAGCTATAAAAGGTACAAAAGCTAGTAATAATTACGAGGTGAATGAATCTTATGTTGATATTGCCACCAACCACCGAGAGCCACCCGGGCACATGAATTTAGATGGAAATTGGTGGCTGAGCACAATTGTTTATAAAACTCTCAACCGAATATTGACTATAAAAGTGGGTGTCTTTCTTCATCAACTCTTCATAGGGTTTGAGTGAGTGGGAACCACTCTGAGTTCTCTACGTATTGAAATTAATCGAGTGAACACAGCTGGTGGTATCTCAGTCACTTGAAACTCTTTTGTCATCAACTTTACATCTTCAAATAGTCATTTATACCATTTTTGACAACTACTCCTGCTACTTCTACACTACTTATTTTTTTCGACTCTCTCTCTAAAAAAAGAACATTTTGAACACACGCAAGGAAAACATGGAACGAGACTAGTTACACACAATAATAGTCAGTAATTTGTTTTTTTCTCTGATTCTGATTCGTTTTCTCTCTCTCCTTCTCTCGTTCGCCCTCTCGTCAAGTACCGAAAATCAAAGAAATACAGCTTATTTCAGAAGAATGGAGAGTAATCAAGTTTCACGGTTACATTTACTTATTTGTCTCGTTAATTGTGTGACATTTGTATAATGTAGCCGGGGAATTTAAAGATCATGTCAGGTCTCTTCATTCTCTACTCTGAATCGTCTCATCATCTTTTCTATTCTTTTGGAAAAAATAACAAGTAAATACAATGGAAGGACTTCATTTGAGATCTCAGTCGAGAGTTGGGTTCCAGATGAGTACCAGAGCTGTGTTTGCAGCGTTTATCTTTGATTATTTTACACACCGTGTAAATGCATGGTCTGGTACGACATTTGGGACTCTAAATCCTACATCACCTCCAAGAAAGCAACAGCAACAATACAAAGGATGACACGGCTTGACGAAAGCAGAGGAGACAACAATGAGAGAAGAAGAAAAAAAAATTGGCACAAGAAATGTTTACAACCAAACACACGCTCAACATTCAAAATGAAAGTTCAAGAAATATTTTTAAAATAAAGAAGAAATTTTTGTACAAGAAAAAACAATGTTAATAGTTTTAGAGTATTTTTTTTTAAAAAAATAATATTAATTAATATTCATGACTGATGAATGAATGTTGTTGTTCTAGTTTTTAGACTTATTTGTAAATATGTACTGGAATTTCAATGTGTGTATGTGTGTTGTTCAGGTTAAAATTATTTGTGACGCTTCCTTTTTTTACATCAGTAGTAAATATATCTCTGACTCAGTATAAATATACTACAAGCAATGTGGTTATAGCCTATTTATTTGTGATGATGGGTGGCTCTTCTCCTAGAAGTTGAGTGTGTGTAGTTGGAAGCAGAGATAAAAATCTGGACGTGAATACACACAACACACACACAGAACATAGATTTCAAATAAACGATATAGATATGATTTTATGTTTGGCATTAACGTTTTAGTGGAATGATTTTTCCTTATTGGTTAGTCAAAGAGTTGGATTAGAAAAAAATTTGTACATTTATGCTCCATGAGTCTAAAATGGGTTTTCTGGAAAATATGTGTAGTCATTAAATGTAGGCTTATATATTCTTCATCAGTACGAGTTAATGGTTAGGGAGGAAGGAAAGTATATGTTTATTTCAGTTTGTGAAAAGCCTGTCTCTAGGATTTTTGTAGAGGGGGATGGGAATGGAGTTGTGTGTAGATTCATTTCACGCCATTTTAAATCCAAGCAGTGGTAGATGGACTTGGAGAGAAATTGACACGTTGGTTGTTTTGAGATAATACTTAAATTCTAATTAATTGTCAGGGTCATTCATTTATTGGCTTGGCTCTATATGCTCTCACTTGAACATATTGGATGTGATGTACATACATACACTGAGTGTGTATTAACGTCAGCTTTATGTTGGCCTGTAAAAAAACAAAGAAGTGTCTGTACGTAGGTGTGTGTGTGTGTGTGTGTGTACACGTTTTATGTTTTATATGGAATGGAATGAGATGGAATATTTACAGAAGTACAGAGTGAGAGATGCTTTACTGTCATGTTATTGTTATAATAAAATATATATGTGTGTATATTATTGGTCTTAAGATTGCTAATAATGAATTGCTACTGCTGCCAAGTTGTTGTGTAAATGTCTTTACGAGGAATGAGAACAAAGAACTTTTGGAAATAAATCGATTTTAAATAGGTGCAACAATGGGAACGATATGTTATGTGTGTTTGTGTGTGTGTCGACACGACACGTATGGTGTGTGTATATGGAATTGTAGCAGTAAGTCTAAATACTTGCATTTTTTCAAGCTGTTAATAATAATAATGTTATTTGTTCTTTCCGCCGCCGTCGTCATCATCAGTTTTACCATGTAAATAGGTATTATGTGTAAATAAATAGGTATTATTATGTGTAGTTGGAAGACAGAGTCACCATTGTCTTAAGTTTAAGATATCAAAGAGAAAAAAAAATTTACTGGCATCGGGGAGTCGTGGTGGCAGTGTGGTTAGCTGGTTGTGAAGATAAAACACGCCACTATCCACACCGCCGGTGGGATTCCCCTTGCAAAACATCATCTATCATCGTCGTCATCGTCACCGCCTCTTGTTCTGAATAATGAATCCTAAGAGTAAACAAGTACACACACTAGTATACTGAGAACAAGGTCAAATATTCTTGTGTGTGTCTGGTTGTTATTGAACTCCATGTTTAATTGTTAGTGATGTAAGTGGATATTGTTAAATATAAATGATCGTACATTAGAAATTGTAAATTATTATGACATTTCCATTCGTGTCCGAAAATGTTACACAAATTTCATTCATCCAGTACAGTAATATCGTCATAACGTGGACGACGTGTCTCAAATTTGTCTTATCTCATAATCTCGGATTTCAATACCGAGAGTCTAGATTTTATTCGTGTGTAACTAAATACGATTTTCTTTTCTTACGTGTCTTTCCAGATCTGCTTACGTGTCCTTTGGAGGTCTCCTCATGAGATTGCAGGGAGACGCCAACAATCTTCATGGATTTGAAGTGGACCGAAATATTTATCTACTCATGAAGAAATTGGCATTCTGAGGGGAAGAGAGAAAGAGATTTTTTCATTTTGTTTTTAAAATTATATACATAAGAATATTTGAAGTGTTCAATTTGATTTGTATTTCTGAATTGTTTTTTATATACACAAGATGTACAAGTATGTAATGGTATGTGTGTTCTCTTCACTTTTTCTATCTCTCGGAGTCTAACGATTAAATAATAAACAACCAGAATATTTTGTACAAAATACCTTGAATATCTTGGAAATTGAAAAATAAATATGAATGAAAAATGAATTGATACGAAAATCTGTAAATTATTCGTGTGTCATCCGGACATTTCCGAACATATCTAATACAGACATCCCCAAACAAGTCGTTCATAAATATGAATCAATTTGGCATAAAATCCGATCACATCCTTCCCTTGCATGTCATTGTGAAGGCGACCTGCTGCTGAAAATCTGGAGAAGGCGTGTCCTCGAGGAAATATAACCATCTTTTTTTGTTACTTACCTACCCACATTTATCCACACTCAATCTGTTTCAAGGTAACAACAGATTTTTGCTACTCAGCATGGACGCTGTTGGTTAGCAGTGAAGTCAACTAACTCGACATTAGCCAGTTGTGCTAGTGACTCGAGGATCAAGTTAGATGTCAGGGGGAATGTGCAAATAATTTGCACAGTTTTCTTTATTGAAAGTGATAGTGTTACACAGTCTGTGTAGATTCACACAGAGAGACATGAAAGGGGTAGGATGAGATGGTAATGATTCCCTTCGTGATTTTAATTAAATATTTTAAATAAAAATGATCTCTCTCAAATGTCAAAGGATTGAAAATGTCATTGAGACACCCAAATGTAGTATTTAAATAATATTTAAAATATATTTGGTAATCATAATTATTAGATGGGTGCAAGAGAGACTGACGGAGAAGAGTAAACCTGACCCACATGGATCATTAACAAGTGACAGTTAAAATAGGGTGTTGTGTGTTATTAGGGATGAGAGAGAGAGAGGATTTGGAGGATAATTCATAATTATATTAATCAATTTTTGCATAAAGTTCAGTTAAACCCCTTTTAAATTAAATGTTCACGATGTTTTTTTCAGCTGACCATTCACAAAAATTGTGTTGTTGCTATGAGGTTGATTCGTGTCATGATTTCTTCCTCCTCCCTCTCACAAAAAGAGTAAGACACATGGTTTTGTTACGCAATAATTATTATTACATTGATACTCCCATTAATAGAGTTTATAATAATAATTTATATATTGAAGGTTTGTGTCCTTGACTCAAACACAAACTCTCGTGCCGTTTGTGGACCTACTCCCTTATTCATGTAATTCCCAATTTTTCCTCCCCTTCATTCTCACTCTCTCTCTCAAAATCCATTTTCTTTGATTCCCACTTCTCTCTCTGAACACTTTCACTCTTCCTTTGTCATATATAGAAATGGATTGATCTTGTCCCTTCAAAAGTTGACCAGGAAGAAGACCACCTGTCATCATGATGAAGCACAGTTATAAATAATAATTTGAGTCAAAAATATACAATTGAAGAATTGAATGAAAGTCATGATGTTGCAGCAGTACATGCAGAACTCCAAAGAATTATCTTTGATAGATTCAACTCATATTTCATGTGCACAGGTTAACGTGAACATTTGCAAAAGGTGCAAAAAGGAATTTTATACATGGTAATCATTCTTGACTGCTCTACTAAAATTAAATTGATTTATATTTACTCTCTTTTGAGTGAACTCCTATGGAGGTACGAGTGAGCTACACCATCCACCACCACCATGAACTCCGTGGGTAATAATAATAATAAAAAGAAGGGGAATGTTGTATTAATAAAAATAAAAAATAATTTCCCTGCTGTGTTACCACATGTTTTGTGTTCAAAAAGTTTTATATTTATTTTTAAAAGGATTTGACCTCTTGGTCAATCCAACCGATCACCCCTGCGAACATCCAATTGCAACAAGAGAGAGAGAGAAAGAAAAACCCATTTCAAGTCAGGCGTAGGAATATTAATGTGTAAAAATAAGTGTCACAAATACACAATCTTGTGTTTACATGCGTGTGTCTATAAAAATGTTTTTTTTCAAAAACCCACACACACACAGTGACACACGCACGTTTACTCAACTGTGTGTGTGTGTTGTGTCAACTTTTCCCTGTACGCATGAAAATTTTAGTTTATATTTTTTCCAAAATTGCGTGAAAAGGATGATTGCATTCAAATTTTTCCCGTTTTTTTTGAGTTTTATGCATACATTTACAAATTCTCCTCATTTCCGCCTTGCATTAAAATTATTTACAAAATCGTTTTTTTTCTACCACAGCCTCCCCCCTCTTAATAAAGAGAGTTACATTAGTTGTGTGTGTATTACATTGTTAATATGCAGTGGCTATTACGAAGACAGTCACACTAATCTAGTTTTTCTCTCTCTCTCTCCCTCTCTTCTCTCTTCGATCCATTCCCAATTCACAGTGTGTCGAGGAATATTATATAATATTTAGTGTGTGTGTGTGGATTGTATAAGAATAGTAAAAAGAAATAAAAATGAATAAACTTGCAAAATTTTTTTCTGCACAATGTTAATGAATTTAGGTGGAATAGTGTATACGAACGAAGAAGCATACATACATGATATTATATAATATTTTTCGTTGATAGTAGTTAATAGTTGGACGGATCGAGAAGAGAGATAAGGAACGTGTGGAGACTTATTTTGCAAATTGTCTACACAAGCCCCGACCACCACCACCATCGTTGAAAGTATTTCAAAGTAAAACTATCAAGAACCAGAAACGATCAACGAGTGTTGCATCTGACACACACACACACACACACTCATATAGCCACCTGTGTGAACTTCAGCTCTCAGCACTTAACCCCTTGCTCACGAGATCTCGATCTCCTATCCTTGCACACACAATCATCATATCCACACACACACACTCGCTCTCTCATCCACTCTCAGAGAGTGAGACTACATAATATTATTATCTATGCTGGTCAGCAACCCAGCTTGATTCAAGCCATGTACATCAATTCTCATATTTAATAACAAACCTTTTGATATTCCTAGCACAACATACGCATACACACACACATAAAGTACTAATAGGATTACAAAGTCTCAAAACAGCGTCAAAAAGGAGCAAGGAGACACATCGACATAAAATTGGAGAATAATTAATGAATAAAAATTCTCTGTTAATTCCCTACCTTTATCCTCAATCATCAAAAAATCCTTGTTGTTGTTCCCCCCTCTTTTTCCCAATTTGAGTCCCCTCCATCCTTTTTTTCATTCTGTTCTTTTCTTAGTAAGAAGTTTTTAAGTAGCATTTCTTGTTTATTTGTGTGTGTGTTTGTGTGTATAAGATCATAAATAGTTTGCAAAAAAGTAAAGTATGATAATGCACAATGTGCATTATTACTTCTGCTCACTCAGTCACTCACACATCGTAAATATTGTTATTTCTATGGACTATATATACACACAGAGTACACAGTACAGTATTGTACATGGCATATTTTGAGTGAGGTGTACCAACAATGCAGTGGAGAGGGAGAAGGGGGATATGAAGGGAAAAGTATGAGAGAATTTCTACATGGAATTGAGAGGAGCTTTTGTGTGTGCATACAAAAATCTTGAGAGACGAAAGACAGAGAGAGAATGGCCAGACAAACACAAACACAACACCCCAACCCCCTTTGGCTTTTAACTTCTTTCTGACTACAGTGTACTAGTATATGCGTGTGTGCTTGATGCCTACCTGCCTTGGCTTGCCGAAAAGAAATGTGAATGAATGAAAAAAGATTTTCATTCTTGATCTACCTTCCAATCTAACTGTACCATTATTTTTCTTTTGCCGTGTGTTTCGTACGTACATTGTACAACACGAGAAAAACCACCCCCTCCTTACTTCTTTAATCGTGAGTCTCTTCTTCCTTCTCTATTGTAGCTTCTTCTGCCCGAAAAAATTTTTTTTGCGAGTGCTTTAAATTTTGAAACACTTTTTTTCAAAAAAATATTTATCAACCTTTGGATAAAGAAAAATCTCAAAAATCAATTTTTTACAATTGTTGTTAGATTTTAGTCATCACTGGTTCAGTGTTTTCAGTGTTTATCACTCCTCGGATTTTCGGATTTTTAATCAGTTTGTAAACTACCCGGATTTTAATTCCCAAGGATTTTCTTCGAAACCAATCTCTCTCTGTGTGGGATTAACCTTTCAAGTGGAAATTGGAATTTTTGGAAGATTAAAAAATTCTGGATTCGTGTGCAGTTTTCTGTGTGACAACAATTTTGAAAAAAATTACACAAGAATAATATAAAATATAGAGGAAAAAAAGTGTGAGTGGAATTTTTGTTTGTGTTAAAAATAAACACTCCTCGAGATCCTTCGAAAGTGTTTTGAATTTATAATGAAGAATGCAAATTTTCATGGATTTTTCTCGTCGTCCCGATCCCCATCTTCTCATTTTGACTAGTGGACAATTTCCTTGAATTTCTTTTCTTTGTTTTACTTGAACTGTGTCCATAATTCTAGGATTAGGGTTACTGAAAAAAAAGAAACTGTGAATGCTCCATTTTTTTGTATAAATTTCTTTTGTTATTTCTTTTTGTTTTTTCCTTCCCCTCTCTTCTCTTCAATAACTGTTGTGGTACAAGTGTTGAGGACTGTTCAGAAACAAAAAAATCTCTTTAACACACAAAATACAAAAACACACAAACACACACACTTACAAAGTAACATTTTACAAAAACAAAACTGAATGCAATGATGGCATGCAAAGGATTATTAGTGATTTTCCTCGGCTTATTTGTCGTGGCCAATGTACAAAACAAAGTCAACTGCCTGGACACATCAGGTGGGACAGATCGATCAAATGCTACTGCCTCAATTGTGAGGTCACGTATGGACATTTCCTCCAGTACAGTCACCACTCCACTGGTGTCTCACTCTTACTCCACAAGTTCGAGTAATCATGTGTCCAATCATAATAATAATCATAGTGTTCATCCACATCAACAACAACCATCGCATTATGTCAATGCCAATGCTTACACTTCTTTCTCCAGCAGCAATGACAATAGCAACAACAACAACAACAACAACAATGGTCCAAGAAACAAGTAAGCAAACACTCTCTTTTATCTTTCATCTTTCCCTTGGCATTTCTGCTTACCCTTTTTGCTATTAATGCGACGGTCCTTTTCATAAAAGTAAGAGTGAACCCATCTTTACAAAAACATACAATAATACTGGTCATCATGGAGAATCATTAAAATAAAAGGTTCAACATTACATTCCGTACTTGAATTTCTTGGAAGAGGAGTAAAAGATTCACCTCAAATGTCTCCTCAGGACCTTAAAAATTGACCAATGAGGAAAAAGAAAAGTTTTTTTGTGGGTTGTTGTTCCTCGAAGAAAAAAAAATTGAGATGATGATACTTGAAATTTTTGCTGAGAGCACTTTGAGAAAAATAAAATAATAGGAAATGTCATGACTCGCACGAATTAATAATAATACACTCCACTCAGACACACACACGTCGTCATTTCACGCCTGATTTTAGATCAACAAGTGTCTGTTCCTATAAAAGGAAACATCATCATCATCCTCACAGTCAGTCACAATGAACCACTGTCATTATAAAATTAGGTAAAATTCAGCTTGACCCGTTCAATGCGAAATTGTAATACCTTTTCTAGTGGCAGAGAAGACCTCCAAACGTTCCACTTGAGTCTTCAATTTTTCTCCCGTCTCTCTCTCTTCATTTCTTTGCTAGAAGAGAGACGGCGAATGTGCATTTAAAATTTCTATATTGTCTTACAACGTGTGTGTGTGTGTGTGTGTGTACTGTGTGGTTTAATATGAGGAAGAATACAATTCAAAAATTTTACTTTTTTTTCCTCTTCATCTTTCATAAACTGACCACCAGCAAAACCATTCAATTTCCTTTAATTTGGCCATTGGGAAAAAAATAATGAGAGGGAAATTACACAGAAAGAGAGGGGGGCCACCCAAGATCATGCAAAAATCAAGATCATACAATTATATACCTGAGGAATTATTGCAAAGTGAAAATTGTATCAAGTTTTACGGGAAGAATGGCAAAAAAATCAACAATGATGATAAAGTACAGATAACACACACACAATTCGTCTCACACTTGATGTCAATAACAGAGAAAAAATGTACAAAATTTTTTTAAGGTCACCTGCATAGATTGAATTGTGTGTATACACAATATGCAAAAAGATATTGGGGTATGTTAATGTCCTGTGCAAAAATGCATTTCTAGTCAAAAACTAGACATTTCTTTGTGAAAACGTGTTCGACAGGACACACACGGCACACACGTGCGGGTACAATTGGAAATACGATATACTGTGTACTACAGATACCACAAGGGAAATAGATATTGTGTGGATATTCTCTCTCTGTAATTACTACCTTCTGATCCCCCCTGTATCAGTAGAGTAGTGTACACACACACAATGAAGGCTACTTAATGCCATACAAATGGATGGATGATACACGAGAGAATTCTTGTTGAAAAATTTTTGTGTAGAAAATGAAAAGAAGAATAATATATAATGTACGATGAAAGTGAAGTGAGAAAAGATTATTTTACTTGTTTTTTTTGGCAAGAAAGCAGGTTTAGGTTTTCAATCATAATTACGCTCTTCAAATTTGACATAAATTTTACTTTTTACACACACACACGCGGGAGACGGACATGAACATAAAACTTGTCTATACCTGTGTTTGTTCTGTGTGTGTGTGTAGTGTTCTGAGTCATCCGAGAGAGAAAGATGACTGGTACAGTACATCTTGACTTATTTACTATTTAATTGAAGATTTCTAAGAAGATTTTTGAAGATTAAAGCCTTTGGGGGGATCATGGATCACATTTCTACTTGATCTTCTCTCTCCTTGTCGATTTCTTTGACTTTTAAAAGTATTACGCTTTATTTATACCCCCACTCACCATCAATTAACTAGTTTATTAGTGTGTATTTTCTTTTTTCCCCAACTCCCCCACTCACTATGAAACTCTTACAGGAATTCTCTCTTTCTACTCTCTTAACCTTTCCTATGTTTACTTGTAACTCTTGTGCTTGTGTTTTCATGCCATGTTGACAGTGGTCAATAATAATTACGTATGTATATCTAGTCAAAAAATATAATTGAAAAGTTCAAAATGGATTTGTTGTGTGTGTGTGTGGAGTTAGGGTGCAATATTTGCAAAAAATATGATTAATCTCTACTTGTATAGTCATAGAGTCGTCGTAAACATATTATTGTCACTCTCGCTCTCTCACACTCACACACACGCACAGATTATTGCGGACAAACTAGGATCGTTACAGTTACACTGTGTGTAGCCCATGATGATTATTTATAAGAGGGAATATATTTTTTTTGGTTCACATGTTTTCATCCTCCTCGCTCCTCCATGTCAACAATGTAAAGTTGTGGAGAGAGAGAGAGAGAGAAGAGGAGGAGGAGGGGAGGTTGTTACTTACAGGACAGATCAGCCTACAAAGAGATCATAACATATAATGTTGCCCTAGTGCATATATGGTAAATTGTAAATTATATACACGGATTGGAGTGCATTAAAGTTGCCGCTGTCATTACAACGGATTTCACATTGTGTCAAATCCTTCTTACTATCTACTGTGTGTGTACAGTACACAGTGTACACTGTGTAGTGTAATGCACTCTCCCCTCAAAATTTATTTACGTGAAACAATTTCGATGACTTGTAACATGCACAAGATCATGATGATGATGCATCTGGATAGTCCTCTAACTGCATAGGAGACTATCTTGTGTGTGGTTGTTGACTCGCTCCATCTGATAATGCAATGCCCGACTGAGTACAGCAGTCAGAAGACACAGATATTGTGGATGTGTGTGTGTGTGTGTTTATCGTGGATGCTCAACCAGAATGTAATTGTACAGTTAAAGGACGACGAGGATTTGGTTAGAAAGGGTTGGACAGGAATACAAATCAGAAAATAGTGCAACTTTTATCTGTCTTCTGACTTGAGTAAAAAGAACGAGAGTGTTTGTTCTATGTGTGAGTGAGAGTGTGTGTGTGTGTGGAAAAAATGTTGTATGGAAACATTTGCACTCTTTTTGTGTGGTGGTAGTAGTAGTTTCTGTTGCAAGAGTTTATTCAATGATTCAGACCAAAAAAATTATACATTATCATTATACATTATGTATGCTGTGTGCTGGGGGAGCTGGAAATCTTTGTAAAAATCTTTTGTAGACTGTCATTCATTTGAACTCTGTCTTCATCTATTAGTTCTCTTGTCAATCTCATTGTCAACGGAATTGAGGGTCCACTTTATCAAACAAAAAATTACACACAGAAACACACACACACGAGCACACATGTCCATCCGAGAGAAGCACCCACTAATTGTTCCCTTGAAAACTGTGCAAAAAAGAGTGAGTGAGTAATGGCAAATAATAATAATAACATTCAATGGTAAAATTTCAAATTACTTGATTTGAGTAAACACCAAACTTCTCCATGTAAGGGTGTTGGACTTGAGGAGAGGGGGCCTCTGTCTCTCTCCCTCTCTTCTCATTTGATTTTTCATAAAGTGTATATTTCACTTGAGGAATGAATGGGAGGAAAAAAAAGCATTAATTAACTTTTCACCTTTTTATGCAAATTTTACTTTTTTTTCTCTCTCTCTCTCTCCTCCTGTCTGTCTCTGTGTAATTATTATACAATCAGAGAGACGTGTGTGTATTGTGTGTACCCTGTGTGGTGTGGTGTGGAGTGTGGAGGGGGGAACATTTATTGTCGTTGTTTGCTTTGTTAACTAATGATTTTCCTTTTTTAGCAAAATTGTACATGACATGTTAAATATGAGCTCATTAAAAAAATTCTTTTTATTTCTATATTGTCCATAGCAGGAGCCTAGTCAGTCAGTCAGTCAGTCAGTGAGGTGGATGTGCGTGTTTGGAAGTGTGTGAAGTTGTAATGTGAAATGGACACACACACAAACATAGTTAATATCTTTTGATGTGTTTACCTCATCATACTCCCCCTCCTCAATATTATCATGCAAAAAAATCTCTTTGTCCATAAAGACCAAAATCTGAGTCAGAATCCAATATTATTATTATTGTGCCTGCTGGTTAAGACAAGGATAGTCAACCCTCTCTCTCTCTATCTCTCTACTGGTCCCCTGTCCCCTGTGTATATGTGTGTGTGAATGTATTTAGACAGACTATTTGTTAATAGAGCTTTTGTGGTCACTGGTTACAGACGTTGGGCTTCCTTATTTAAGGATTTTGTGTAATACTCTTTACATCCAAAACGCGTACATATCATGAGCAAAAGGGTTAACGGTAACCTTACGGTAGTATGAAGACATACAACAAACACACCCCCACCCACTCACCAAAAACTTTTGCTCTCACACACACCCTCACACTCTGAGTGTAAAGTTGTAAAGGTAATAAAAATAGACTCATTCTAACAGAAATATAATTTTAATGTTGTATTTGTGTGTGTGATACACAAGAACTAGTTCAAGGACTAAATATAAATGTCATACTGGGCACACAACGGTAACAGCAACACTTTCCATTTCAATTGAAAATGAGAAAGAGAAAAAGGGAGAGAAGAAAGGAGAGAAGAAGAAAAAATTGTTACATAAATTGAGCACTTAACCCTACAAACACTTAGCCTGATGATCGTTCGGTTGAAAAGAGCTGATCATGGGAATAATGAGGTTAGACGAGGAGTCGGTGGCTCAACAACAACAAGACACAGTCAAAACATTAGAGAAGAGTTTAAACTTGAAAGCCCAAAGTCAAATAGAATTATAGCATGAGTGTACATACACACATGTGTGTGTGTGTGTGTTTTGGATTTGGATTTGAATATTACACAGAGTACAGTAACAATGTCCCGTACAAATAAATAAAACTTTTCCTTATCCCACCTTTTCCTTCTTTTCCTACTATGCATGTAGTAGACATACACACATACAATGTGTGTGTGTGTATGGCTGGAAAACTGTGACTACTTACAATGTATTGTTCACCCTTTGAAAAAGCTTTTATTCTTCTTGTTTTGTCCCCCTCCTCCCTCTTCTTCTCCTCCTCCTCCTCCTCTTTAGCTTGGAAGAGTGTATAATAATATGTAAAATCTTTGTGTCAACGAAATTGAAGCCGCATCCAAGGTAGTAGCATTTTGGTTTTTGGTACAAACGCCTTTCTTATCTATTGTGCCTGACTGCAAGAGAGTGAGAGTGGATGTGTGGATGTGTGTGAGGATATATGATATGGGAGCATTTAGCACATGTTGTTGTGAGAGGGTGTATTATTATAATTTATATTGTAAATAAATAGATAAGGCGTTGGACATGCTAAGCAACATAAATTAAGGGGCAGAAACTATCCACACACAACACAGATATACACAAGAGGAGAGGACATCCCACCAACATCCATGGGATGACTCTAAAAATACAAAGTGTACAAAATGGATTTCCATACCAGAGTAAAGTGTAGTAGTACTAGTAGTGGTAGTAGTGGACGAGGACTTTTCTTCATCTTTAACTCTGATATCTTTGTTGGGAAGAAGAAAGAGGAGGAGGAGAGAGGACCTTGGTTCCTCACGGAGGATTTACATGTGCTCATGCGATATTTTCTATATATATTTTATATTAAATTGGTTGACGGACAGACACACTACACTCTACACTACACAGTACATAGTGGATGTGTACGTGTGTGTGTGCATGTGTGATATGTAGGGGATGATTCTCCTGCTTGCCTGTTGAACTACTTACCTATAAATATGTATAAATAAAAGAGTTTAGATTCAGTAACCATTTATTCCACTTTTAAACTTTCAAATTTTTACCCACATATGTATTCCCCCCTCTTCTCTTGTGTCTTGTGTTTCTATTAGTGTTTTGCCTTTCTTCTTCTTTGCTTCTGCAGAGATTTGCCATTACATTGCAAAAGCAATGCACGAGAGCAGCTGTAAAATTTTTCGGCTTAAAAGGATACGTGAGAAATTATGCGGTCAATATACTTGCTCAGTACACTACACATAAACAATACGTCTATCGTATTAGAAATTGTTAGTGTGTGTGTCTGCACACTGTGTGTGTTCACTGTGTGTGTGTGTGGAGGGTACACAGCGTTTACCTCAGAATCGTAAAAAAATTAAGATCGCTACATCATCATCATCGTTTCTCGAATCTTGTCGAATCTGTTTCTCTCCCTCTCTCTCTCTCTCTCTCTCCTGTCTTCCCTTATCACAAATCACATGGTTATAATTTTTTAAAATTCTCTGACCAAAGCTTGAGAAAAACTTAAAGTTTTGGAGCTGCACTTTGGGGAGAGAGAGAGGAGATGTACACTCTTTTCTGAGATGACTATCAAACTTTTTCTACTATTTTATTTGGTGTACTTAAACAATCTTTTTTTTCTTAATCATTTTCTTAAAACAAACGTATTATATTAAATGGAGTGGATAATATGTATGTTGATCATGCAATGTCGTCACAAGATACTTCCCTCCTCATTCTTTCCTCTCATCTACAAGGAACAATGAACAATCTTCATCCACATTAAGTAAGAGAGAGAAAGGAGAAGAGGATGAGGAATGTTGATGTGAGGTGAGTAGATATAGAGAACGTCCGCTTCTAATAATTGTTCTGGTTGAGAGAGAATTAAGTATGTAATTGTCAACGCGTCACAAGGCAAACATGGAAATTTTCAAGTAAAAAAAGAAGGAATTATTTTCCATGAACTTGACAAACGATCCATACTGTAATATAACTGTACTATTCATCCTCACATGTTGAGGAGGATTGAGATTAAAAGTATTTTTTCATTGTTTCTGTCTCTCCCTATCTAAATTACATGTACAAAAAAAGATAATCATAATAATTTTTAATTAACAAGATTCTTCTAATTTTAAACTTACACATTGCACAAAGTCTAGTACATATATTGCGTTTTCTATTTCTCTCCATGTAAATAATTGAGTCCATTGCCGTACTGGCCACAGTAAATACTAATTATACATGTTGGTCATTCGTCAATACACATTATATTAAAAACAAAGAAAGAGAGGAAAAAAACCTTTGAGGTACTAAGAAAGAATCTTTTTTACTCCGTGTGGACACCGTGTGTGGTTAATATTCAGGATTTTGCAACAACAACTAATTAAAATTACATGGACAGTTTACAGTTGTGTATGCATGATTTTTGCTCTTGTGTGTGTGTGTGTTGTGTGGAGATAAAAATGCAAATCTATTGTGAATTAGGATAAAATAATGGTAGAGAGAGAACCGTCCTACAAAGTCACAAATATTTTATTTTTCATTTTTGTCTATTATGAATTTAGTGACTTTTCAATTTTTCCTTTGGGCTTATAAGCACAAAAGTCAGTCACAAATCCCAAATTTTTTTTTATGTGCACACACATCTCCCTTCAGCAACAAAGACTCAACATTTGAATAACTCAGCCACACACACACACAAAGGACACACAGGGTGATGGGTGATAAAAATGAATATCCTAAATAAATCAAGAGTCAACTCTTAAAACTCAATGAAAGAAATCAAAATTTATGACCATTGCCAAATCATATTTGGCAAATATTACATACATATTACATCCTGTCACATCCTCCTCTCTCTCCCATTTGAATCCCCTCCTCATCATGTCAATGTTAAAAACAAGACGAGGACGACGAGAAGAAAAAAAAGTAGAAATTTTCATCAAAGACTCCACACAAAGTGGTTGAGTGTGTGTGTATTATGGACGGATTCAAACCAATACAAAAAATTCATAATATTCAATTTTATTGTAATTGAATAGGAAATTCCATCACAAAATAACACATTATATTGTGAAACGTAATGTGTGTCTGTGTGTGTGGAGAGAGAGATAGTAAACCTAAATTTGTTACCACACATATGTATGAGCATTTTTTATCTCTATCAATCCATTATGATTACCAGTATACATTCTCCCTTCAGTTTGTTGATGGTTTGCTGATGTTCAATGCAAATTTATGCGATATTGAATAATTTTAGTCAGGATGAGAAATCATTCCCAGAACGATGTCCACCACACACTAACTCAACACACAATACTGTGTCTGTGTGTGGAGAATGAAGAAGAGAGAAGAAGAAGAGTATAGACAAAAACCAGAAGCTGGAAAATTTTAATTTGGACACAAATACAAAGATGTTCTGCTTGTACATAAGTCGGATAATGAGATGATTAGGTGAGGAGAGTTCGGACAATGACACATGCCATGACAGATGTGGATAATCAAAATGTCTCTCTCGTCCTCCCTTCGCAATTCTCGAATCGACAGATCATGTTCCTCTTTTCATTCTCTTCCGTCTTTTCAGAAAAAGGAGAGAAGGAGAGAGAAAAAAATTCACTCTTCTTTTTTGACAATTATTATTTACACAGTAAGAAGAAAAAGAAGAAGTCTTCAAAAAATTTGCAGAGGTACAAACACACAAAATTGTCTGAAATGAATGATAAAAAGGCCGTCGTCATCTCTTGTACTACTATAATGTAAGATGTACAACAACAACAGCAGAAGCATAATCATACGTCAAGATTTTCGGCTTGAACGTATAACTTTTAACTTTCTAAATCTCTTTTTGTTTTCAATATAAAGAAATTTGACAAGTTTAAACATTATTTTGTGCTTCTGACAAAAAATATTCTCTTGGAGTGTGGAGTCTTCTTCTTTTCTCTACCCTCCTCTCCTCTCCTTTCTTTCATCCCTTGTAACTTGATAGCTTCTTCTTCGGCCACATCGATAAAGAGAGAATATAGTAATGTACGATAGGGCTATACATTATCATGTGTGTGTGTGTGTGTGTGTGTGTGTAGGAATCATAGGAATAAAAATTTTTGTACAAGAAAATGAATGAAAATGAATAAATTTCACGAGAATAATATATAATAAAAGGATATAATAAGGTATGAGGGGAGGAAACGCGTAAATCACTCGGATCAAAAATTGCAAATATCAACAAAACACACAACAGGCACACACACACGCATATAAATACTTGAGGATGCTCTCGGCGTATATAGATATGTTGTAGAGAGAGAGAGGGACATGGAGAGAGAAGGACGATCCTTAAATCCTCAACACTTGTTTCTTGTTAGTTGTGTGTCTGTGTGTGTGTGTGAAGAGAGTGAGTGTGTGTGCTCCTTGCAATACATTAATAAATAATTCTAAAGTTAAGCATGAGATTGAGATTTTGCCATTTCTCACAAAAAAAAGTTAGCAAGCTAGGCAGACGACGGATGAAAAACTTTTTATGATGCTTCAGGAAAATATGTCCATCTGTTCTGCACGATATCCTACACACACGATGTAAAGTAACGTAAGTACCTAGTCAGACTACAGAGTCTGAATGCAAATTACCAGCCCTCCTTTGTCTCTCTCCACTATCATCATATAATATCATGGCTTCATTTTCGGTGGATTTTTTTTGTCCATTATTATTCATTATTCATGTGTGTGGATATAATGTAATGTGATGTGTGTATCCACAACACACAAACATTTTATATTCCTCTCCTACGCTTCATATCCTTGCCACTATGGTTTTTGCCTATGCAAAAAAAATAAAGATGAACCATGTAATTAAAGACACCGAGAACCAGGATAAAAAAGAAGGAGAAACAAACAGTTTGTGTATATACATTATAAAGTATATACACAGTGTGTGTGTGTGTGTGTGTTGTCTGTTGGTTGATTATAATGGTTATAAATGTCCAAACCCATAAGAGAACATTCAATATCCGTAGTAAAGTTAAGCAAAATGATTATTACATGATATTCGCAATTTCCTCCCTCTTTGCATTTGGGTCTCATTTTTCCTCAGTTCCCAAATCAAGTCAGGCCCAAGGAGAATCTTAGCTAGGAGTCATCCTTCTTCTTGTCTACCTAATGGTCTGGTACATATATACATGAATATGATGCAGGACAGGTAAAGTAGGAGATTGAAGTTTGGGAGGTTTATTATTATTCAATTTTTTTTTGTCAAGGACAAAGATCCATCTTTTATCGTCTCGTCTCTTCTTCTTGTAATTTTCCTTGTGTTTACCAATTCCTCCTTCTTTTCTCTCTTCTCTTCTGTTCTGTTTTAAGATTGGGATTTAAATTAAGATTGGAAGGACTTTTTCCCGAAACTATTCAAATATTTAGGCGTTTATTTATGGTCATTGATGGGGAAGAAGATGGCTCATTATTTTTAATTTGATGCGTGCAAACGAATTTTTCCTCCTCTCTTCTCTCTCTCTCTCTGTGAAGTACCCCCTCCTCTTTCAAAACCTTCTTTTTTCACCATTTACCTGTCTTTTGTTCCATGTGAGGGGGAGAGGAGAAGGAAACAATGAAAGCATACGCGTTATATTCTATTATGTTCACCTACCAAAAAATTTGTTCAATGGAAGGACTATTAAAAATGTTTTTTTTGGTTATGAGAAACCCCGAAAGGAATTCACTGTTAAAAAGGTGTACTTACACACATCATGATGAGGATACTGTGTTTGTGTGTATGTTGTGTGTGCCGTGCCGTGAGCTGATTATTTTTTTAACAAATTATATTTCAATGATTATAAATTACTTATAGGTAAAACGTATAAAGATGTATGTGTAATCCAACCTACAAAAAAAACCCTCTCACTCTCTTGCAAACACACACACTCACACACACACTCAAATGATTATTTACAAATTGTAAATTATTTACGAAAATTGTAGGAATTTTGTGCATGAATCATTTATCCATACACAAAAATATATAGGAAATGCAGAGGCAAGAGAATTCGCACACACGCACAGACACCAAGAGAGAGAGAGAGAGAGAGAGACAGCACTACAAAAATAGACAAGAAAATGGGATTCAGAGGCTTTTTCTCTCTTTTTTTCTTTTTTGACTCCTTCATAATACCCCCCTCTCTTCCTCTCATAATAATAATAATATATGACTTTATGTACAATTATTTGCAAGTTTGTGGCTATGTGGCATTTCAACACTTCTCTTCTCTCTCCTTTTCATTCTTGATTGTTACGTGAATCGTCTGAAGACTGGTTGCTTGTTGATAGATTATAATTTTTCTCCTCTCTGCATGAATATCAGTTTTGATTGTCAAAAATAAATGGTACAAGACTTGGGCACGCAAATATAGCAAAGACAAAAAAAAGATTGGCCAAGGAAGGAGTCCTAATACACGGAGGGAGTGAGTGACTCAGTCACTCATTTTATCACAAAAAGTTTTCATGTTTTGAAGGAAAAGAGATTTGGAATCAAATCAACTATGTACTCCATACAATCGCCAGTCATTCTCTCAAACACTTACTTACAGTACAAAATGGAGGAAAGAGAGACAAGCCGGGGAACACTGTTTTTATTACGAAATTTAATGAAATTCCGAATCGTTCAGAGTTTACACCACCACCATCAACTAAGCAGTAAAAGTTCCTTCGACATTCTTTGTAATGTATAAATAATTGTATGTTTCGCATTTTCTATTAAAAACGTCATTGTACACACAGATATACACTAAGTATATCTGTGTGTGTATAGGGAGGGACTCTATTGTTCTCATGCATACGAAAATACATTTTCTTGAGCTTTTATAGCATTGTGTGTGTGTGTTTTGAAAAGCAAAAGTAAAGTGAAGGAGTGAGGACTTTGGAGACTAAAAGGGGAAACAAGTCAAGACAGACATAGACACAGACACAGAAAACGGCGGTCGGCCTTGCACGATTAGGGCGGATGCTTACACTATAACGTCGGATGATTACAGTGCGTGAAAATCAAACACGAAAAATTAAAAAAAATGTTAACCATGATGAGCCTTCGTGAATCTCTTCTCGTCTTCTTCTTCTTAAAGTAGAAGAAGATTCTTGGTCGATTCTTGGCGTTGAAATGATAAATTATCTCTCTCCCTCTCTCTCTCTGCCTGTGTGTGTAACTCTGGTAAAAGGGAAATGTGAGGACACACACACACAGTACAGGTATTACAGAGGAGTAATGTGGATTTAGTACATGGTCTAAATAAGGTTAAAAATCATCCCTCTATATTTGTATTAGACTTGACAATATGAACAGAGATTCATCCCAGTGAATGGCAAATAGATTAAAAGAAGGAATAGAGTAATGAATGATAACAAAAATATTATTGTTTCAAGAAAGAAGATCAAGAATTTAAATTAAGCTTTTCAAAATATATCTTTGTCGTATATATATACAAGTACGAGTATAAAAAAATCTTCACGACTCAACGAAGGGGAGAGGGGAAGCACGACTGTCCAATGTATGTCGTGTTATTTTGTTCTCTTCTCTATTTTTTCCACTGTGTTCTGTCTGTGTGGATGAGTCTGTGTTGACTTTTTTAATGGGAAATTCTTTAATGTCCAAACTTTGGCTTCCTGCGTGGACTTATGGTTCTCTCTCTCTCTCTCTCTTTGTGTGTGTATTTTTTTCATTGCCATCATTCTCATTCCTCCTTTTGTCTATCTAGAGGAAGAGAGAGAGAGAGACGACAGACAAAAGTTTGAAAAGGGCAAGTTTAATGTTTTTCGATTATCACTCTTTTTTGTATGTGTGTGTGTGCTGTGTATCTCAAAATATGGTTAATAAATTTGCGATTCTTTTCTTGGCCATAGGATGAAGTTAATGTTGATGGTATTATGACAATAGTCAAATTTCCGGCCACGGAATGAAAAATCATGATCAAGATGTACACAGAGAGAGAGAGAGAATTAATGATGATGATGCAATGTGCGTATAATACCGAAATGTTTTAATATAATTATATTAGTAGTGCTCTATCGTCTTCTTTGTTTACAAAATTAATTTAATAATTTTTTTGTTCATATTCTTGCTCCACCGCACGTTCTCTCAAACTATTTTTTGTCTGTGTGTGTGTCCGTATTTACATGGTATAATGTATACATTATTAAGATGAGAGAGAGGGGGAGAGAATATAAAAAATGTAAGTATATTATTGACACGGATTTCATGGACGTCACGTTCAATGAAATAAATGACACATCCTCCTCTCCTGCTCAGACACAATGTATGCAGCTGAGAGAGAGAGAGAGAGAGTGAGTGTGTGTGTGTGATCTTTTGCCTTGTCAGTCCTTGCTCTCCTTCATTTTGTTTTGTCTTGTTTTTGTCTTCCTTGATCCTTCGTAATAAAAATAATTTTCTTCAACAATAATTTTTGGCTACGGAAGAGAGAGGAGAGGGCGAGGAGAGACAGGAGATAACTATAAATCATTAAATTTAATTGTTCAAGATCGTACTAGTATCATTTGTATTAATTTTTTTTCTTCTCCACCTCCTCCTCCTTTCATTACATTTTTCAATTCGATTAATCTGACCTGTGTCCGCGTATCATTTTTATCCACAGACACACACAGGAGATTGTTGCACATGGCGGCAGGGAATATTATGTATAAATATATTCACTAATTTATTATTCATCATACATTATATATTTATTCTGCATGCTGGGTTCATCTTCTCTCTCTCTTCCAACTAATAATTATTATTGACTGAGAGTGAGAGTGTGTGTGTGATTCAACTTGAGTTTTTTTCAGAGTTAACATGCATCACACAGTGATCGGAGTGAATCCTCTTGTAATTGTACATTGTTCAGCAGAGGATGGTGGTTTGTAAAGAAGGAGAGAGAGAAAGAGTAGTTAGTTATTTTGAATTTTAAATGGATGTAAAGGTTCAGTTGAGGATGAAATTAAAATTATTTTTGTGAATTACTTATGCATACCATATGCTCAGAAGGGTAGCCATATATAGGAATAAAGATTGGATTGTTCAATAGTGATATTCTTCTCTCTTCTTCTTCTCCTCCTCCTCTGTCTTCTTTGTATACACAAGGAAAGACTAACGAGGTAGCCATTGTCGGGATCATCTCGATTCGACATCACTGAAAGCCATTTTTTCCAAACAAGACACACACTACACACACATGGCTTGTGTGTGTATCATCCTCGTTTTAATTCCATGTCATAACCATGGAGTCAATTTATAATGTCCCCTTTCAACTGTTCTTCAATCACTTTTTTTCTCTCTTCATTTCTGATTTTCATCACATTTTCTGTCTCCCCCTCTCTCTCTCTTCTGTGCATGTGTGTGTGTGTGTGTCTGCTCATTTTTTTGACCATGTGGTCATGAGACAACGTCCATCGGTGATGTAAAATAGCTCTCATTTTCATTTCTCCCCATCCTAAATTCATATTCAAAGCACCACAAATTTTAATTATGAGATTGACTTTGAGATTTATTTTCTGAACCGTCGTCAATAAATATTAAAAAATGTGAGTTATTACTGTCTGAGAAATGAACACTGACACTGTACACTAGACTCTAGTCCAGTGTTGAGAGGGAGAGTGTGTCTTTTTCACACAATTTTTTGTTGAAAGTTTTCAACCCTCTCGCACATCATCTTTCTATTTTTTATTTTGACATGGAAAATATTTATAGATTTTCTTTTCTCACACAGGATGGATGAGACATAATTTGTTCAAAATATTTTTTTAATCAAATACTCCACACCGTCTAATATTTCATGTGTATTTCATGATGATGATTAGATGATGGGAGACCATGGCGTTCATAAATAAAAATTAAATTTTCTGAAACAAATTTTATGAGCTGTGATGATCCACAAATGTGTGTGAGTGTACACTTCACACTCACCTTCGTTGATTTATGATGAACAACAAGAGATTTATATTGGTATAAAAAGAATGATGAATAATATGTAATTATGAAAAAGGAAAAATAATATTTGTACTAGTAATTCGTGCGTACAATGGTGTGTGTGTGTGTGTGGAGAAATGTGGTGAGTAGAAGAGAGGAAAACGTCATGAACTGTCCTAATTACATATTTGAAGTCAAAAAAGTGTGATAATTCAAGATGAAAATAAAGAGGGGAGGAGGAGAAGAGGTGGAAGAGAGTTAGAAGAAGGGGAGTATAATAATTAATGTTCCAAGAGTCATTGATGATGATGAAAGGTTCCATTGTTAATTAGAAAAAGTTTTTTGATTTTGATTTCACACAGATGTGTTTATTAATGATCCCATTAATTACACATCCACACACACACTTCAACGAGACAAGACAGAGTAGAAGAGAGCTTCCGCTTTTATGAAGGCGCAAAATATCAAATATCATCTCTCTCTCTCTCTCGGTGACAGAGATCTCTTTGCACATTATATTTTATATTATCTTGAACAAGAATAATGAAAAATCGAAAGGGTTCTCTCTTTGTCTGAGGATAAGATAAAGAGAGAGAGAGATGAGTCTGAAGGGTTTTTTGATTGTTTGTGTGTTCTGGTTATTGAGGGGGTGCGAATTGATCTCAACAATGTTTGCCCATGTTGGACAAGACAATGCTGTCAATACAGAGGAAAAGACTCTTTTCTCTCTCTCGTTTTCTGTGTATCCCACATACACACACATAGACCGACGAACCACACACGTCAAAAGCTTTAATAACGATTATTGAGCAGAATTTTAAATGAGTTTCCCTTTAAATATTACACATTATACAACATAATGATATTAATATATGAGAGGAGAATTCGTCTACTCACCACTTTTGAACTATAATTCTACACACTCCACATTGCGTCTCCTTACGTGTGTGTGTGTGTTGTTGTACTTGTGCCGGTGTGTGTCCATCCTATTTCTTGGTAAAGAAGTGCCGTGATCTGTAACAGTTTGTAGTGTCCAATCTTGTGATTACATATTGACCAGACAGGACAGGCACAGGACATGACGGACAGAGGAATTGGGATGAGGAATGAAGGCTGAAAATTGAAATGAGTTTGGTGGTAATTAGTTCGTGCATTGGGACGATTAAACATTAAGAGTGTATAATCAGGATAACAATTAGAGGGGAGAGAGACGACAACAAGAATGACGACGACGAAAAAGAGTGTTTTTTGGACTTGATAATCATTAGTGTGTGTGTGAGTGAGTGTGTGTGTGTGGAGGTAACAAGGTGCTTTCAAAAGAATCTACGACATGGTCGTCGTGGCTAGTAATAGAGTTGAGTTATACTTTACTCGTCATGAGGAGTACCTTTCTGCTCAAAATTTAAGAGAGTGAGGATAAAAGGTGAGCAAAGTGTTAAGATAATTTATAAGGCAACAGTTTGTTGAAGGATCGGTTGGGTCACCCTCTCGATGAGATGAGATCGGTGTGACAGAGAGAGAGAGAAGGAGGGGGATGAGGATGGTAGTTTTGGAGAGCACATTAATATTATTAACATTAATTACGATGAATCAATGAATTTAAGTGGAGGAAAATAATATAGACCAAACCTTAATTTTTTTTCCTTCAGAAGTGATGATACTTTTCTCGACGACCCACCGACTCATTATCTTTGGTTCTCTCTCTCTCTCTCTCTCTAGTGTGTGTGTGTCTGCCATGTGTGTTTGTGCACCTATGTGTTTAACCATTTGGATGGTGGGGTATGGAAAAGAGAGAGAAGTTTTGTAGGGAATAATCATAAATTGAATTTGTTGTGTCGGCGATGTCTTTTCCATAGACTTCATGTTATCTATCGCAACTTTTCAGCGCTTGCGGTATAATTAAGTTTCATTCCCGATTGCCTCACGTTTTTTTCTTTCTCCCTCTCCTCTCTCTCTCTGACACACACTATATACCTGTCTTGATGTCTATGAATGATACATGTACACACACACACTGACTTCCACTTCTTACACGAATTGGTAGAAAGAGAGAGAGGCTGCTAACTGCCGCTGCTGTTGAGTGCTTATTTTGTTAGTTTTGTTAGTGTCAAGCTCACATCTGTGTGTGTGTATCGTCATCATTGTTAGGGTAACTATGGTCAGCACACACACACACACAGAGTCTGATGTAAAAAATTGATAGCTACACACACAAAGTATAGGTATATGGTCATCTCTGTAGTCTCTCTGTGGTGGTGTTGGGAGAATGAAATGAATGAAAACGTGTCAAAACGAAACCTGTGTGGTTAATTGTAGAATTAATGGAAACAAGTTCTGAGTCTGTTGAGGTGCAGCACAGCACACCACCACAACACATATATATGTGTGTGTACTGACACACACAGAGAAAAGAGACATAGACATAGACATAAGGAATCACAAATCGTAAGATTTTCGACCCCGTTTTGAAAGCGATTCATGTTCCTGTGGTCTCTGGATGGACGCGTACATGTACATGTAAATTATTGACCACAAAGTATTGGCTTATATTATATCATATCATACACACACACAACTCACACTCCTTTTCCCGTGTACACAATTTACAATTGCTCTCGTCCACACCTCGGAAACTATTATTTGCTATTTGCATCTCTCTCCCTCTCCTTTTCTGCATCGAGACAATTATATAAACTGAAATGTAAAGATTGGAAGGGGGATTTTTTTTTAAAACGTATTTTCACCGAGCACTCATCTAACACTTGTAGTCTGTCTATTTAGTGTAAAATTGTACCTCACAAATACAAATACAAATGTATTAATGTATGTAGGCTACCTCATTATCTGTATTACTCTCTGTCTGCCTTAGTGTGTGTGTGTAGAAGTGTAGAGACAGAGATAGAGAGAGAGATGTGGTTTTCATTTTCATTTGGACAACTTTTGACTCTTCGTTACACATATTGTATTGTAGAGACAGAGTGTGTGTGTGTGAGTGCGAGAGTGAGTGGTACTATTAATTGTAACCACTAAATAATGATTTTAATTCTTTAAATTTTATTCACTGCCACAACCTACTGATCTTCTTTGATTTGTTGTTTGTGATAATATTTTTCATCGACGACTCACATATCTCCGGCAAATATGGTAAACATGAATAAATCTTTTTATTCTACATCTCCCTCCACATACACTGATACACACACACACTCATTCATGTAGAGTAAGAAATCATATCTGGCTACTAATCTATAGTTAGTTTAGAGTATATGCGTCTGACCATAATAATAATAAATACTATGTACCTGAGAGGGAGAGAGAATATTTAACCAAGTATGGTGGGGTCTCCCTCTCTCTCTCTCACTCATCATCATTTGAATTGGCCCTAGTTGTTATCAGTTGACGGAAATTAAATTTTCAACTATTTCAAGTCAATTATTTATGCTTAAAGATTATGCTTATCTGACTACTTGGTTCTATTGTCACTTAATGTTAGAATCACACACACACACAGCTTTATATTGTGCTTCTTGTTTGCAACGTGACATGGACAAGATATGTGTGTACTCTGAAAGCGGTAGAGTCATGATGGTGGTCGGTCAGAATCATGCATGTGTTGTCATGTGTGTGTGTGTGTCTGTTGTCGCAGTGTCGCCTTTACTGTCACAAGCGAGTCAAAGAATTCTCGAAGATGTCCAATTGTCAATGGATGGACATTTTCTTGTGTGGTTAAATTGATTAACATTTGACAATCGTCATTTGTATTGTGCTCCAACACCTTCCCTCTCTCTATGTGTGTGTGTTTGTGTTGTGTGTGTTCTCAGTGTCTTGTTCTAATTCCCAATTCCTCTCCTCCCCTCTCTCTGTGTTTTCAGTTTCACTTTCCTTCAACATTTGCTCTTCTCTGATCAATTTGCTCACTATCAGTGTGTTGGATTTGTTGATGATGGTTTAGTTGAGTTCATTATCGCAATAAATCGTTGTGTAGAGCAGCATATTTCATTCATCTGCTTGAGATAAATTCAAATAAATCTTGAATGTGTGTGTGTGTGTGCTGATGTGTTGTGTCTTTTTGCAATATGCCATGTATGAAATGATTGTGTGTATCATAACCTTTGGTCATCATCATCATCATTGTCATCATCATCATCATCGCCACCAGCATCGAATTGTGTGTGTGTGAGTGTGTATCCTAATTGTAACTTCTTTTCAATGCTATGATTATTTAGAGATGTGGTGGAGTCTCAAGCTAGACTATGTTAGGTACATACGTACCTAAATGTACCTAAGATAAAAAAGATGAGAGAGAGAGAGAGAGAGAGAACAATGATTTCCTCGTACAATTGTTTCACGGGTGCTGGGACTAATGTTTGATGCTGGTAGTGTGTCTGTGTGTGTATTTATCGTCATTAAGAAAATAAACAGGAACCATTCATCGAAATCATCAGACTATATCACATCATCCAAACACACACACACAGAGTGAGTGTAGTTGGAGGAGGGGGAGGAGAACATAAATGTTGGGAAGGGGGGTGGATAATGGAAGCAGAGCAGTCTAAATAAGCACAGTCGTCATCACACGAAATGATCTCAGAAGAGAAGAGAGAGAGAGAGAGAGAAGAAAAAATAAAGGTGTGGACAGAAAGTAGCTCATATTAATATCAAAAGTGTAATTAATAATTGATTGAGTAATTTTAATTGATCTAATTATTAAATGCGGTAGAGACTATCCCTCTCTCTCGCTGTACGTCTGTACGTCAACTATACCACAATTTTGTGTAGTAGTGCAGATTGTGTCAGGGAGTAAGCAATAACTTAAAGTTGTAATAAATTAGTAACAAATTATATTATGCAAACATACACACACATTACTCTACTCACGCTACTCACATTACTCTCTTCTCTCTCTCTCTCTCGCTATCTGTACACTCCAAACAAATAGTCACAATAAATGCGGTCGGGAAAATTAGAACAACATGAGAGCAGATGTTACAAGATACGAAGTGAAGAGAGAGAGACAAAAACTAACCATTAACAATAAATACAAGAGGAGAGGAGAGGAGAGGGAAAAAACGTTCAATTGATCCATATTAGAATATTAATATAATATATTCCTCTGATACATTAGATTTTAAATGAGGAAACAGATGAGACAGAGTGTACATACACCATATCAGAAAGAGAGACAGAGAGGGAGAGAGAGAGAATTTTAATAAATACAATTTCAAAAATGAAAAATGAGTGCGTTGGAGGCGGCCACTGCCACAGAGGCTGGTTGCTTTTGGAATACAGAATTTATTTCGATTCATTGAAATTCATCATTTAATTCTGTTCACCGTTATATATACTACACACTTTTTATCTCTCTTTTTCTACCCACCTTGTTTGTGGTCAGAGTATGAATTTTTTTGAATTTAAAGTACAATTTCATGATTGAACAGAGTTCGTTCGTTGGGACAGGACAGAACAGTGCAGGATAAGGATAGGAAAGAATAAAAGAGGATATGGAAGGGAAATGTGTGTGTGTAATGTAAATGCACTAATTTTCCATTTGTTACTCTCCCAAACTCACTTTCACTATCTCTCTCTCTCCTTTATTTATGACTTACGACTCTGAAATGGTGTGTGCCTGCCTGCCTGTTGTAAGGAGGAATATAGAGTTGTTCAAATTTTCGCTACCTTTTATAAATTCACTTTGGGAATGAAATGAATGGGATTTATGTGAAAGATTTTCTATATTTAATCATCCCTTTTCCTCCATCGTCTGACCATCCTCATAACCCCTTGTAGTCCTTGATTGGATGCACAAGGGAGACTGACATGGTTGAGGTAGCCTATCCACACATCATACCAACACACACACACACACACACGTACATACACAATGGCACAAGGTATAGGGAAATAAATTGGCTGTGACGATGATTTTTTTTGACTTGGCCTTTGGCTCTGACTCTCGTCCAATTCCCTCTCCCTCTAAAAGAGAGGAAGAGGTGAAGGTGTTGTTTCTGTCTCTCATCTTTATTATTCTTCACTTCTTGTTGTTGTTGTACTGAGAGAGTGTGCCTGTGTGTCTTGAACAAGAGAAGATCATCCAGACAATCATATTGTGTACACACACACTGTACACACAAAGCAATAAACACAATAGCAGAGTAACTTGAGAACACATGGACAGTAATATTTGTCATTCATCCCCTCCATTACAAGAATTACAAAAGTTTACACCGATGAGTCTACCTCCTCCTCCTCTTCCTTGTTTCCGTCACCAACTTCCCAAAGAACATATAGTAGGAGAATACTCGATATGGTCATTTCATTCTGTAAAGGAAGGAGGGATCGTCAAGCAAGGCACTGCCCCCTTCTTTCGCTTTAGTTGAAGGGCCCCATATGTATATTGATGAAAATGAAAGTACCCCCGGTACAGTCGGGTACACAGAGCCACATTTGTCATTATGTGCATTTAATTTTTGCATTGTCAAAAATAAGTACAGGAATTAAACTTATGTTTAAATTTCATTGCATAGTAATATATTTAAGTTCAAAAATATCTTATTGCTTGATTAATCATGTAAAAACGTATTACAGTTTAGTCTAAAATAGTGGCTTTGTGCTCAAAAGAACCAAAATCAAACATTTCATGTACATTATACGTATATATATTTGCTCTAAAATGTCTTTTTAAAGCAAAATTTTAATTTTTTCTAAAAAGCAAATCATTAGTGATTCTTACATACACCTTACACGACGTTTTCGGCCTACTATCGGGGTACTATTTTTAATCACAATTTTTCCGTCGTTATTTTTAATTCTGACTAAACCGAAAAGTTTGACCAAAAGCAAGTAGTCTAAAATTTTCTCTCTATGCATCTTGCACTTATCATCTACTTCTCTGAACCAGGACGTGATTTTCAAGTCATTCATGACGTGTCGAAGCAGATTCTTCCGAACTCGGATTCCATGATCATTACAATGAAATTTTAAACCAGAAATGAAAAGATTTGATATTTGAGAAAGAGCAGCAACAACAATCATCCTGACTGACGCTCAGCTGATTCACTCACGTGGTCAGAAGGATCTTTTTTTCAAAGGGCTCATTGATATACCCTTGATGTACAGGGTGGGGAGAAAGTTTGTGTACCACACAAACTCCCATTTAGCTATACCTATCAAAATGAGTATGTATCTGATAGGTATACAGGGTGATCTAAAGGAAAGTGAACAAAAACCCTTTCCCTGATATGACCATTTGAC